>CM054161.1:1408667-1422781 GCA_028751875.1 Rapana venosa
TTTGAAGGAATGCATTAGGTGACGCTCCACCCATAATGAGTCGCACTGCACTAGAGGTCAATTTTTTTTATATAGTTGGGCATGTCCTCTGAAGTTGGAGTATGGCTGCCTATCATTATGGCAAGGTGGTACTTTAAAAAAACCAAAGTCATACACTACCCCTAAACTTCTGATCCAGTGTGCAATTTCTAATCTCCCAGTGATTCCCAGGTGGGATGATGAGTGAGTCAGTGTGCAAAACGTGGGTGAACTCCAAAGTGTTAAGCTGGGGAACGCACAACAACAACAACAACAACAGTTATTGACAAGTGATCAATACGCAAAAAAAAAAAGTCTATTAAATTTTAAAAAAAGATTAAAAATTGAACAATTCTATGAAAGGTTAATACAAATTAAAATGACAAGACTGCAGTAAGTGACAACATGAGAAATTGGAAAGTTTAACATCACCATTGGTAGTCAGAATGAGGGCTTGGGTATTTTAAAACACATTTTTATGCTAAAGGAAACAAACTTACGCCTTGATATTTCAGTACAAGGTAGAGTAATGGCTATAGTTTTATAATCAATCAAAATCTCAAAATCGACAACCTGACCCCCACCTGCCTAAAATGGCTCCTAGCAGAAAAGTGGGTCAGGTGCAAAGCGACTCATTTCGTGGTGGAGTGTCATGTAAATAACTTGGACGGCAAGTTCAGCCAAGTTGGACAACAACAGATTTCACCACTGTTCTTTATATTATATTTTCGCCTCTCATGCTTTCTTTCTTTCTTCCAGTCTTTCTTTGACTTTCTTTTTCTTTCTTTCTTCTCCTTTTTGGTGTCTGTTGCAAACGTAAGCGAAAAAAAAGAAATTGTGCAGTGCACTTCCGTTCCACTGTCTGAACCCAGTGACCTTTTCTGGCAAATGTCGCAAAAGGTCGTGATTGGTGCTTCAAATTTTAACACCCCCCCTCCCTCCCACCGCCCCCATCTCGTCCATTCTCTCTCTCTCTCTCTCTCTCTCTCTCTCTGCTGTGGAACTCCCTTCCTGACTCATTTAGACAACTCCAATCATTAACAATCTTCAAAAGTCATTTTTTCATCCACTTAATGCATCAAAATAAAAATCCACAATTGATCTGTTGGAAACAAAGTAAATATATCCTCCCTTGCATTATACCAAATTATCCCCCCCCCCTCTCTCTCTCTCTCTCTCTCTGTAACTGACATTAGTGAGCTTGCTTTGAATTGTAATGTGTGTGTGTGTGTGTGTGTGTGTGCCCTTGCTTGTTTTGATTTTGTTAACAATGAACTTGTCTGAGTTTTCCCCCTTAAAATGAAGTTTGGGTTGTATTTTGTTGTTAATGCAGAATGGTATGGATTGTTAATTTGCAATGTTCTGTTGGACAATTTCATTACTTCTGTGGACTTTTGTATCAATTCTAATAATGTGTATATAGGATTGCGCATGCATGAATATGTGTGTGTGTATATGTGTGTGTATGTGTGTGTCAGTGAGTAGTAATGTGCGCCCATTCACAGTGTGTGCAGATGGAGCGGAAAGAAAGCAGTTCTTTTGTGTTTATTGTTGAAATAGTGATGTTAGACTGGTAAATTTTTCTTGATGCTTTGTGGCTTGCTGTCTTCGTACATCAAATAATGTTTATTTCCTGGTTTTGTCTGTACAAATGTTACGGTTATGATATTTTGATAATTATGACATGTGTCTATTATCTTGTAGGTGAGGAAATGTCTTGCGAATGGATATGTATCCAGGATGTGTGTGTGTTGTGTGTGTGTGTGTGTGTATTATGTGTGTGTGAGTGTTGTATGTGTGAGAGAGTGTGTGTGTGTGTGTGTGGTGTGCATGCGTGGTTATACGTGCGTAAGTGTGTGTGTATGTGTGTGTGTGTGTGTGTGTGTGTGTATGGGCGCGCGCGCGCACGCTTGTATTTAGTCTGGACTTTTGGGGGGTTGTTGTTTGTTTAGGGGAGGGGGGGTGTTGGGAAGGGGAGTGTTTTGTGGGTCTTTTTTTCTTGTTTAATTGGTTTTGTTTATTCATAAGCAGCGTCGAGCGCGGTTACCAGTTGGATGGGTGACCGTTTGCGCGCCTTGGCTTCAGTACAGTTCCCCCAGTTCACCCAGCTGTCAATGGGTACCTGCCCTCTTTAGGGTCAGGGAAGGTAAAGCAGCGAGGGAGAGGAGATGGGCGCCGCCCTCAATATGCTGGCCCTAGAGAAGTGAGGTCTCTGACGCCTCGCTCCCCTACGACCTTATAGGTTATGGGAAACCTTTACCTTTTTACCTTATTCATTTGATTTTTCGATTTCTTGATTTTTCACTAATTGAATGGGAGTTTGAGTGAAATATTTCATTGTTATTTGAAATGATCTTGTTTGTTAATTAATTGATTTATAATTATGTGTAACAAGTATGTGTACCATTTGACAATGTGTAGATGTTTATCTTTATGACTTATTAGTTTGGTTGTGTTATTTTTCTTGGCTCTGTTGTTGTTCTTGTTCTTGTTGTTGTCTGTCTGTTTTTCTCTTTTTTATCATCTTTGTTGGTTTGGTTTTTCCTTCTCTTTTGCTTGTTTGTTTGTTTTGGTTAAGGTTTTTTGGGGGGTGGGGGTGGGGTATTTTTATGGTTTTCTTTTATTTGCTTGCTTTGGGGGGGGGGGGGGGGGGGGTTGTTGGGGGGGGGGGGAGTGTTTTGAAAAGGGTTATTTCCCTTGTTTTTATTGTGAGACTGTATAAGTATTGGGTTATTATTATTAAGATGTATCCCTAACGTGCGGGGACTGGATGTAAAAAAGCACGTGTGTGCTTATTCATTATCCTCGAAATAAAAGAATTTGTCATTGTCATTTGTCATTTGTCTCTCTCTCTCTCTCTCCTTTTATCGTTTTGCTCTGTCTCTGTCTCTGTCTCTCTCTCTCTATAACAATCTACAAAACTCAATTATCAACTCACTTGATACATCAACAATAACAAACCACAGTCCATAGCCTTAAAAACAAAGTTGCATATCCTCCCTTACCTATCTGCCCTTTCCATCTTACCTATCTGCCCTTCCCTTTCCCTTCACCTGTCTGTATGTCAGATGTTGTCCTCTCTCTCTCTCTCTCTCTCTCTCTCTCTCTCTCTCTCTCTCTCTCTCTCTCTCTCTCTCTCTCTCTCTCTCTCTCTCTGAGTTGTTATTGCTGTAGTTGTTACTTTGTTTTTTGTTGTTGATTTGTTTGAGTTTTTTGTTTGTTTGTTTTTTGTTTTGGTGTGTGTGTGTGTGTGTGTGTGTGTTGTGTGTGTGTGTGTGTGTGTGTGTGTGTGGAGAGGGGAACGGTGTTGGGTTAAAAAATTTTGTTTGTTTGTTTGTTTGTTTGTTGTTGTTTTTTGTTTCTTTGTTGTTGTTTTTTCTTGTTTTTGTTTGTTGTTTGGGAGGGTGCTTTTGTCTGTTTGTTTTGTTGTTGTTGTTGTTTTTAAAAAAAATTTTCTGTTTTGTTTTTTGTTTTTTGGTGTGTGTGTTGGTTTTTTTGGGGGGGGGAGGGCGTTTCTGGGGTTTATTTTGTCGTTTGCTCGTCCGGGGTTGTTTGTTTGTTTTTTCTTTTTCTCTCTTTTCTTTAAAAAAAAAGTTTTTTCCCTTTGCTTCTACTGTTTGAAAATATGAGTACTGAGTGCATTTTCAATGTGACCCCACGGGCGGGGACTGGATGTAAAAAAGCACATGAGTACTTATTCATTATCCTGAAAAAAAGAATTTGTTTCTATTACTTACAATGTGTACATGTTCTTTTTATGACTTTACTGGCTTTTTTCCCCCTCTTTATTATGTGAGTGTATGGGTATTGCACTTATTTTATTATCATGACATTCAATTTGTATGAGTATAATTAAAAAGTGTTTGTGTTGATTGTGTGCTAATGTGAGTATTACATATTTAGTATTATCCCTGAATTCCTCCCCCACCCCCCCACACACTCACACACACACACATACATACACACTCACTCACTCACTCACTCACTCATATTCTCTCCCTCAATGACTGTATAGGTTTAGATTTCTTCTTTGTTTTGTTTCTTGTTTTTATTGTGTGGATGTATGGGTATTAAATTTATTTCATTATCATGACATATAATTTGAAACGAATATAATCTAAAATGAGTGTTGATGGGATCGCATACTGTTTTGGGAATTATATATTGGATATTATCTCTGAAATACACACACACACTCTCTCTGTCTCTCTGTCTCTTTCTCACCTTTTATCGTCTCGCTTATAGTTATAGTGTATCCTGATGAAGGATTCATATTTTATACTTTCATTACTTATTGGACTTGCCTCTGTACATAAGTTTTAATGAGTGCCCTATTTCAATATTTATAGTTATGTGTAACAAGTATATGTACCATTTGACATTGTTTAGATGTTTATCTTTATGACTTATTAAGTTTGGTTGTGTTATTTTCTTGGCTCTGTTGTTGTTCTTGTTGTTGTTGTTTGTCTGTTTTTTCTCTTTTTTATCTTCTTCGGTTGGTTTGGTTTTTCTTTCTCTTTTGTTTGTTTGTTTGTTTTGGTTAGGGTTTTTTTGGGGGGTGGGGGTGGGGGGTGGGTATTTTAGGGTTTTCTTTTATTTGCTTGCTTTGGGGGGGGGGGGGGTGGTTGTTGGGGGGGAGCTGTTTTGAAAAGGGTTATTTCCCTTGTTTTTATTGTGAAACTGTATAAGTATTGGGTTATTATTATTAAGATGTATCCCTAACGGGCGGGGACTGGATGTAAAAAAGCACATATGTGCTTATTCATTATCCTTGAAATAAAAGAATTTGTCAAAAGAAAAGAATTTGTCATTGTCTCTCTCTCTCTCTCTCTCTCTCTCTCTCTCTCTCTCTCTCTCTCTCTCTCTCTCTCTCTCTCTCTCACACCTTTTATCGTTTTGCTTATAGTTATGGTGTATCCTGATGAAGGATTCATATTTTATATTTTCAATACTTATTGGACTTGTCCTCTGTACTTAAGTCTTAACGAGTGCCCTATTTCAATATCTTATTGTTATGTGTAACAAGTATATGTACCATTTGACAATGTGTAGATGTTTATCTTCATGACTTATTGAGTTTGGTTGTTATACTTCTTGGTTTTGTTGTTGTTGTTATTGTTGTTTCTTTTTCTCTTTTTTTCTTCTTTTGTTGGTTTGGTTTTTCTTTCTCTTTTGTTTGTTTGTTTTGGTTGTGGGTTTGGTTTTTTTTGGTGGGGTGGTGGGGGTGGGTGGGGGGTGTTTTTAGGGTTTTCTTTTATTAGTTTGCTTTGGGGGGTGGGGGGTGGGGGTGGGGTTGCTTTGAAAAGGGTTATTTCCCCATGTTTCTACTGTGAGACTGTATAAGTGTTGGGTTATTATTAAGATATATCCCTACGGGCGGGGACTGGATGTAAAAAAGCACATGAGTGCTTATTCATTATCCTCGAAATAAAACAATTTGTCATTGTCATTGTCATTGTCTCTCTCTCGGGATAGCCTAGTGGTTAGAACATTGCGCTCGCAATCTGACGACCTGGGTTCGATTCCCGTTCAAGGGGATATTTTCCCCTGGAGTTAACATCAGTGCAGACTCCACTCTCCCTTAAGTCCTTCGGATGAGACTATAAACCGAGGTCCCGTGTGCGAACGCACGCAGAACATCTTGCGCACACGTTAAATCCTGTTCCGCTTTTGTGTGCCGGTGGGAACAGATGACAGAATTTACAAAACCACATACACACGGGGACTGGATGTAAAAAGGCACATAAGTGCTTATTCCATTATCCACGATATAAAAGAATAAATAAATAAATAAATATTGTGGCCCAAGGCCGAAGTACAATTAAAATGTTCAGAGTTCAGAGTTCTCTCTGTCTGTCTGTCTGTCTGTCTGTCTGTCTCTCTCTCTCTCTCTCTCTTCTCTCTCTCTCTCTCTTCTCTCTCTCTCTCTCTCTCAGCCTCTCACCTACGGTATATAAACAGGTCTATCTGTGATCAACAGACGCCTAGCCATGTGGTTAAGACCATTCCACTTCAATCCATTAAGTCGTGGGTTCGAATCTCGGCCCCCCCGGGCGTCATGTGAATCATTAAGGGTTGGGGATTTTTACGATATGCAATGTCTTCTTCAAGCTGCAGACCTACCAGTGCCTTAATTCCTTTCGTGTACATACACACGCAGAAGATTGATAAATTGCACGTTTATAGATCTCGTAATTTATGTCAGGGTTTGGTGGGTTACAGAAACACGAACATACCCAGCATACACCCTGAAGTCGAAATGCAGCTACCTTCATGGTGGGCTAAAACGGTCACATACGCGAAATCTCACCATTGATGAACCTCAGAGCTCTAGCCGAGGAACAAAAAAAAAACAACCAACAAAAGAATCTGTGGTCATCCATTTGTTGCAATAGAGGATTAAAAAACCCAAAGGAAACCTTGTTGTTGTTGTTGCTGTTGTTGAAACATGATTTTATTCATCCAAAGCAACACAGCAATAGTAATATTACGTGAGTTACGTATGCATCAAATATAAACTTATAAGGAGCAGTTTCAAAAATATAATAAACCTTTCCGTTTCTGATATCACAGGCGTTGTCGAACTTACTTTCAAGCCTGTCTTCTAAGTGTTGTTGCAGATGATTTTGTTGGTGTTGTTGCTGTTGCAGCTGTTGTTATTGTTGCTGTTGCGCTGTTGCTGCTGCAATTGCAGTGATCAAGAAGAGAAGCAGGAACAATATGAACAAAGATAAGAACAATGGGAACAAAACCAGGAATTAGCTTACCAGGGCATCAACAAGGAAACAATTACGTCATAAGTGCTGCTGCTGCTGTTACTTCTGCCACTGCTGCTGATACTACTACTACTTCTACTGCTGCTGATACTACTACTACTTCTACTGCTGCTGATACTACTATACTTTACTGCTGCCGCTGCTGCTGCTGCTGCTACTGCTACTACTACTGCTGCTGCTGCTGCTGCTCTACAACTACTACTACTCTACCACCACCACCACCACCACTACTACTACTACTACCACCACCACCACCACTACTACTACTACTACTACTACTACTATCACGCAGGTATAATAGATAAATAAATAAATGCTGCTGTTGCTGCTATTAATTTACAGTGTAGCGGTGTTGCAGCTGTTACTACTTCTGTTGCTATTATTTTCTACTGCCTGTTTTCGCTGTCGTTCAGTTCGGGGCGGGCCCGCTATTGCGCGAACGAAGAAGCGGAAAAGTTCATTTTGTCCAGGTTTTCGGAAAATGCGAAAAATGGCTGGCATTTCCTCATGTATTAATTTTGTTCTTCCAAGTTACTTTAGTTTTTTTATTTTTTATTGAGAAGTTGAGAAGACGAAAGATGATTTCAGGATGCCGTGTTATGTTTTGAATTTATTTTCAAGATTCGAATGAATGCAATATCAACATTTTCTTTGCTAGTTTATTTGTTGGTATCATATTATGACCACCTGAGATTTGTTTATAAGGTAGTGGTTTTGAGCTCGATGCTTTGAATGTTGGGATTGCAAAAGTGATTTTGTGGAATAAAAAAACTGTGACACCTCTTTATTTCCCTTTATTGTTTAAAAATATGCATTGTCTTTGCCACACCGTCGCACAATGTCAAAAACACTTTAATCATCCCATGAAGGGCAATTACAATAGCGGGCCGACCCCTTCAGTTCTACTGCTGCCATATACATCAAGACTGAACTCAACACGACCTTTGTGGTTGTTGTTGTTGTTGTTGCTGCTGCTGTTGATGCCAAAACTAGATCTAGCGTAGTAGTTGCTTTTCTTAGGGGGGCTAAAGGGATGGGGGAGTGTGTGGGTGTGCAATGTAAGCTGCGTCGTGTGTTGATGTTGTTGTTGTTGCTGCTGATGTTGTTGTTGTTTTGGGCTGCCAAAAGTATTTCTAGAGTTGTGTTTTTTAAAGGGAGTAGGGGGGATGGGTTTGGGTGTGAGGGGGTGCAATGTGAGCGTGCGCCAGTGTTGTTGTTTTTGTTGTTTCGAATTTACGCCTGTTTCATTCTCAGTAATGTTCAACAACAACAACAAACGGGCGCAGCAGCAGCAACAGCAGCAGCAACAAAAAAACAACAACAAAAAGTGCATGGGGGTTGAGGTGGGGGTTGGAGGTCCTTCTGAAGTTTTGGGGCAGGGGGGAACTTAGTTTACATGTATGAACAAGAACCTTTTGCAAAGCAATAGGAACGATTTAAAAACCCAAATTGAGAAAGAAACAAACAACAAAAAAAAATCGTTTAAACTAAATAAAGGGTTATAACAAATGCCCTAAAGGACTGTGGAGATGCGTCAGTGTGTGTGTGTGTGTGTGTGGTGTGTGTATGTGTGTGTGGGTGTTGTGTGTTGTGCGTGCGTTGTGTGTGGGGTGGTGTGTGTGTGCGTGATGTTGTTTTGTGTGTGCGTTTGGGAAAGGGTGGGGGGTGGGGGGGGGCGCGCGCATGTGTCAGTGTGTATGTAAGAGTCTTTGTCTGTGTAGTAAGGGCACGTGTACGTGTGTGTGTGTGCGCGCGCGCGCACGCTTGTGGATGTGTGGGCATGTAGGTGTATGTATGTGCGTGCGTGCGTGCGTGCATGCGCATCTGTTCATCTGTGTATATGTATCATGCACATGTGTATCTATGTGCATGCGCGCACATGTATGTATACACATGCGTTTGCATATATGCAATATGCGCAATGTGCAAGTTCCCAGCCACTACAAGTACGTGTGTACTTTCTTTGCTAGCTAAGGACACTTGAGCGCGCGACTTGCTTGATGAATGGGGCCCCAAAACCACACACACACACACACCACACACACAATATATCATCCATCCCCAAATACCCTTGATCTTTAAAAATAGAACCACAACTTAAAAAAACAACCAAAACAACCAAGTTTTACAATACCCATACTTTTTATTTTTTGGTTTTAATATAATATATATTATTTTTATATTTTAAATTATATCTATATTATTTTGTTTTTTATTATATAAAATCATATAAATATATATAATATAATATATATATTTAAAAAAAAAAAATAAAATATTTTCTTGGTCTCTTCTTATTTATTGTTTATTTTATTATTTTATTCTACCCGTTTGTTTATGACCAAAAGAAAAAAGAAGAGAGAAAAAACAGCACAGAGGAGTGGGTGACCTGTAAATGGGCAGTGTGGCATACAGGGAGAATAAATGGGGGGGGGGGGGGGGGGGAAAGAGGGAGTTGGGGGGGAGGGGGGGGGGGGGGGGGGGGGGTTTTGGGAGAGGGGATGGGGGAGGTTTTGGGGTTTTGGGGTTAGGGAGAGCATGGAAAAATAGAGCGTGTGACTTGGTAGATAGAGTGGGGGGTAAGGGTTGCGAGGGGGGGGGGGGGGGGGGGGGGGGGGGGGGGTGGATGAGGGTGGAAAGGAGGAAAGAGTAGAGGAAAATGCCATGGGAATTGGAGAAGATAGACTTTTAATTAAAGTGAGTAGTTAGTGTTGTGGTGTGTGTGTGTGTGTGTGGTGTGTGTGTGTGTGTGTAGGGTTATGTGGTGTGGTGTAGTGTGGTGGGGTTTGTGGTGAAGTGTAATGTGTGTGTGATTGTGGTTTATGGTGTGGTGGTGGTGGGGGGTGAGGTGTGGTATGTGTTTGTGGTGTGTGTGTGTGGTGTGTGTGGTGCGTGGTGGGGTGTGTGTGTAGTGTAGTTGTGGGGTTGTGTGTGAGAGATAGGTTGTGTGTTTGTTGTGAGAGAGGAGGTGTTATGTGTGTGTGTGTGTGTGTGTGTGTGTGTGTGTGTGTGTGTGTGATGTAGCATTATTTTAAATGTCCTGGAAAATTGTATAAACGTTACATATTGAAATAGCCGGAAGCCCTCAGACAAAGAAGCCTAGTGGGGGCCCAATGAATTCACGACAAAAGTACGCCAGAAAAAAAAACAAACAAAAAAAAACTATGACAGTTTATGATCATCAAAAAATGGAAACTGTGTGTGTGTTTGTGTGTGTGTGTGGGGGTTAGGGGTTGCATGCGTGCGTGCGTTTATTCTGTATTTCTTTTATTTCGGGATTTTGGGGAATAAGCACTCGTGTGCTTTTTTTACATTCAGTCCCCGTGTGTATTCGTTTTGAAAATTTTTATCCTTTCCCCCGGCACAAAATGGTCTACTCTTCCGAAAAGCGGAAGGGGTTTTTTAAGTGTTTTCTGCGTGCGTTCGCACACGGGGAATGTGTTTTGTGTGTGTGGGGTGTGTGTATGTGGTGTGTGTGTGTGTACATGTGTGTGTGGGTGCCCCAAATTGTGTGTGTTTGTATGTGTGTGTGGGCATGCGTGTGTGAATATGTGTGGTGTTGACAGTTAATTACGGTTTTGTATCCCTCTACACATAATAATTATTTAGAAACAAAGCGTCAGTTTTATAATTGTTTTTGGCGTCCCCTGCAGTAAAACTAATGGTTATGTGACAAGCAGCTGTGCAAGAAAATGAAGTCTTGTGACATGTTTAATTTCTGCACGGAAGAAAGATCTTTTGTTAATTGAAAGAAACTTGTGAATGAAAGAAAGCTAAGGAGGGTGCGTGCACCAACGGGCGCACTCAACTCATGCGGTTTTGCACACCCCACAAATACAACAGAACACACACAGTCACAGACAGAACAGACAGCATAAAATAGACAGACACAAGACAAACAATACACACACATAACAAGAAAAACACACCACACACACCACACAACACCCCACACACACCACCCACAAAACACCACACCACGAACGCATACAGAAATCTTGCGTACAAAGTTAAAACCGTTCGGCTTTCGTAAGGTAAGCCTTTTGTTCCGGTAGAACAAAATGACAAAATTTACAAAAACCGCAACACAAGGGGAAATTTGGGGGAAAAAAAAAGCACAAGCTTATTCCCTCATCCTCGAATAAAAGAAAACAAAATAGTAAACCACACACCGCACACGGGCCCCACGCACTGCACGCACGCACGCACACGCACGCACGCACGCACACCCACACACACAACACACACACACCACCCCCATGCCCCTGCGTTGCGTGCGTGCGTTTCGTGTGTGTACGTTTTGTGCAGTTAATATTTAGTCCCCTTTCTCAGTTCTATATGGATCTTTCCCAGAGCTGTGTGTTTATTCTGAACCCTCCCTTGTGAATTAGTCGGTTTTAGTGTCCGTTTTAATATCTCTGTCTGCCTGTCTGTCTGTCTGTCTGTCCTACCACCCCTCTCTTTTCTCCTCCCCCTCTCCTTCCCCTCTCCTTTTGGTCCCCTCCTCCCTCTGGCTGGGATGTCTGTCTCCCCTCTCTCCCCTCTGTCTGTCTGTTTGCCTCTCTCGCTCTCTCCCTCTGTCCCTGTCTGTTGGGCTACCCCCCTCTCTCCCTTTTCTAACGGGGGACGGGATTTTCCTAGTGGTTTGGAACAATTTCATGCCGAAATTTTACGACCCGGGTTCGATTCCCGTTCAAGGGGATATTTTTCCCTGGAGTTAACATCAGGGCGATTTCCACCCCTCCCAAAGTTTCCCATGGATGACTATAAACCGTGGCCCTGTGTGCCGAACGCACGCAGAACGTCTTGCGCACACGTTTTTAAAAACCGTTCCCCCTTTGGGAAAGGGGGCCTTGTGTGCCAGTGGGATGGTGACAAAATTACAAAACTGCATGCCTGAGACCCGGAGTTAAAAAAAAAACAATAATGTTTTTAAATTATTAAAAGAATATAAAACATTTAAAAATCTCCTCTCTCTCTTCTCTTCTTCTCCCCCTTTCCCATCTTTTCTGGTATCGTTATCTATTCTTTTTTATTTTAAAATTTTTTTTTTTTTTTTTTATTGGGGGGGGGGCCCCCCCCCTTCTTAACAGGTTTTGGGGGTTTTTTTAAAAAAGGCCCTCATCCCTTCCCCCCCCCCCCCCCCCCCCCCCCCAAAAAAAGGAGGGTAGGGGAAAAAAAAAGATGTCAGTTTTGTAAAATTGGGAAAAGAAATTTTAAAATTTTTTCCCCCCCCCTTTTTTTTTTGGTTGGGTTTTTTCGTTGGGGGTTAGGGTTAAGTTTTTTGAAATGGGGGGGGGGGGGGGGCTGGTTTTTTTTTTTTGTTTTTTTCCCCCTCTTTTTTTTTGGGAGGGGGGGGGGGGGGGGGGGGGGGGGGGGGGGGGTGGGGGGGGGGGTTTTTGGGCTTGGTTTTTTTTTTTGTTTCTTGGGGGGGGGGGGGGGTTGCTTTTGTTGGTTTTTTTTTAAAATTTTTTTTTTTTTTTTGTTTTGTTTTTGTTTTTTCTTTGTTTTTTTTTTTGGGGGGTGGGGGGGGGTGTGGGTTGGGGGGGGGGGGGGGGGTGGGGGGCGATTTGGGGTTTATTTTTGTCGTTTGCTCGTCCGGGGTTGTTTGTTTGTTTGTTTGTCTGTTTGTTTGTTCGTTTTTTCTTTTTCTCTCTTTTTCTTAAAAAAAAAAAAAATTTTTTTCCCTTTGCTTCTACTGTTTGAAAATATGAGTAAATGAGTTTCATTTTCAATTTTGACCCAGCGGGGGGGGGATTGGGGTGTATAAAAAGATTATTAAATTATTTATTAATTTCCCGAAAAAAAGAAAATTTTTTTCTATTACTTACAATGATGTAGATGTTTTTTTTATGACTTTTTGGCTTTTTCCTCCCCTTTTATTATGTGAGTGTATTGGGTTTAAATTCACTTATTTTTTTTTTCAAAGACATTCAATTTTGTATAGTTAATTAAAAGTGTTTGTGCGATTCGTGTGTGCTAATGTGGTAAATTAATATTTAAGTGTATCCTGACACCCCCCCCCCCCCCCCCAACACACACACTCACACACTCAACCAAAACTTCATTTCCACCTACTACTCACTACTCACTCACTCATCATACTCTTTTCCCAAGCTGTATAGGTTTGATTTCTTCTTTGTTTTGTTTCTTGTTTTTATTGTTGGATGTTGGGTAAAATTAAATTTATTTCATTATCTGACTTAATTTGAAACGAATGTAATTTAAAAAGAGTGTTGATGGGATCGCATACTGTTTTGGGAATTATATATGGTATTATCTCGAAATACACACACCAAAACTCTCTTGTCCTCTTCTCACTTTTATCGTCTCGCTTATAGTTATATGTATCCTGATGAAGGTTTTATATTTTTATATTTTCAATACTTTATTGGACTTTTCCTCTGTACTTTAATTTTAAGTGTGCCCTATTTCAATTCTTTATAGTTTGGTTAACAAGTATGTGTACCCTTTGACATTGTGTAGATGTTTATCTTTATGACTTAAATTTAAGTTTGGTTGTGTTATTTTCTTTGGCTCTGTTGTTGTTTTGTTGTTGTTTTTTGTTTGTCTGTTTTTTCTCTTTTATCTTCTTCTGTTGTTTGGTTTTTCTTTTCTTTTTTTTGTTTGTTTTGGTTAGGCTTTTTGGGGGGGTTTGGGGTGGGGGGAGGGGGGGGTATTTTAGGGTTTTCTTTTATTTGCTTTCTTTTGGGGGGGGTTTGGGTTTTGGGGGGAGCTGTTTGAAAAGGGTTATTTCCCTTTTTTTTTTTGGGACTGTTTTAAGTTTTGGCTTATTATTATTAAGATTATCCCTAACGGGCGGGGATGGTGTAAAAAGGCACATTGTGTTTATTATTTCTCGAAATAAAGAATTGTCATTGGTCATTGTCATTGTCATTGTCTCTCTCTCTCTTCTCTCTTGTTTCTATTATTACATGTGTAGATGTTCTTTTTTGAATTAATTGGCTTTTTTTTTCCCCCCTTTTATTTGTGAGTGTTGGGTATTGCATTATTTTATTATAGACATTCAATTTTTTGAGTTAATTAAAAAAGTGTTTGTGTTGATGTGTGCTATGGGAGTTTTACATATTTTTATTATCCTTGGGGTTTTGGGAATTTTATATATTGGGAAATTTTCTCTGAAATACCCCACCACATCCTCGTCTCTTGTCTTGTCTCTCTTCACCCTTTTTTCGTTTGTTAAGTTTTGTGTTCCTGATGAAGGATTCATTTTTATATTTTCAATACTTTATTGGGTTTCCCCTGTACTTAAGTTTTTAAATGCCCCAAAAATTTTTAATTTTTTGGGCTATTTCCCCT
>CM054161.1:1425781-1430781 GCA_028751875.1 Rapana venosa
GATGGGAAAAAGTAATAATAATAATAATAATATATGGAATTTATATAGCGCTGAATCTTGTAAAAAACAAACAAATCGAAGCGCTTGCACTCAATCATTTACAGGCATGCAACTCTCCTTAAACATAATGAGAAATCCATGCGCGCACACTACGCACGCACACGCACGCACACACATACACACACACACACACACACACACACACGGAACAACACTTAGACGGTGAAAGATGCTGTTGAAAATTAGGGACAGATATGTGGGGGGAAAGTCTCAGGTAGGAAATAAGTGTGTTTTGAGGCTGGATTTGAAGGAATCAAGTGAAGGCTTTTGACGAAGTGAAAGAGGGAGGTCATTCCAGGTGGATGGACCAGAAACAGAGAAGGAGCGACGGCCAACAGTGGTTTGTTTGAATCTGGGTGTTCGAAAGCACAAAGTATCTGCGGCTGAACGAAGGGAACGGGATGGAGTGTACAGGTGAAGACAGTTACAGAGATAAGAGGGTGCAGATTTGTGGAGACATTTGAAACAGAGGGTATTGATTTTATACTGCAGTCTTTGTGAGACAGGCAACCAGTGAAGAGATCGCAGAAGAGGAGTGATGTGTTCAGATTTTTTCTTTCTTAGGACCAGTCGAGCTGCAGAGTTTTGTATGCGTTGAAGAGAGTGGATAGATGATGCTGGTAGGCCAGCCAAAAGAGAATTACAGTAGTCTAAACGTGAAAGAATAAGAGATGTGACAAGCTTGGAAGTTGCATCAGTGGACAGATACTTGCGAATCGCGCTTACGCGCCGTAATTGATAGTAGCAAGACTGGCAGGTCTGGGTGATGAATTTTTTCATAGAGAGTGTGTTGTCAAGAACTACTCCTAAATACTTCACAGAGTTGGACAAAGGAACTGACGTATTGCCGAATTCTATTGAAGTTTTTGTGATAGAGGAAAGTTTATGTTGGTCCCTATGAGCATGGCTTCGGTTTTATCGGCATTAAGTTGTAACTTGTTCTGAGTCATCCAGTTTTGAATGTCTTGAAGGCAGTAGACATATTTGTCAAGAGGGAAGCAAGTTTTCAACAGTATCGCTGCACTGAAGTTGAGTATCATCGGCATAGAAATGATGATCAATAGGGTGGTTGTTTATTATATGTGAGAGTGGAGCAGTGTAGAGAGTAAAGAGAACAGGGCCCAGGACTGATCCCTGCGGGACTCCACATTCCATTTTGACAGGTTTTGATTGAATTTTAAAAAGTAAGATAAAGAAACATGAAAAAATAGAAGTTACTATAATCTTATTGGCCGTTCCTCGGCTAGAGCTCTGAGGTTCACCAACGATAAAATATTTTGCGTATGCCACACCACCCCCCCCCCCCCCCCCCCCCCCCCCACACGCCTCCACCATTGAGGTAGCCACATTCCGACTTAGGGGATAATAATGTGGTGGATCGGTGGTCTAGAGATAACGCGCCTGTCTAGAAAGCCAAAAGTCCGTGTCGGAAGTGTGCGGTGGTTCCAATCCCGTTTAGACCCGAAGCTTTCCCCCCATCCATTAGACCACGAGTGGTGGTCTGGGCGCTAGTCTTTCGGATGAGACGATAAACCGAGGTACCGTGTGTTACACAAAAATAATTTAGCGCAAGTAAAAAGAACCCACGGCAACAAGAGAGTTGTCCCTGGAAAAATTCTGTAGAAAAAAGCCACTCTGATATCTGATAGGGTAACAAATACAGTTGCAGACAGAAAAAAGAAGAAAAAAAAAGGGTGGCGCTGCTCTTGTGGCGACGGGCTCTCCCCGGGGAGAGTAGCCCGAATTTCACGCAGAGAAATCTGACGTGACTTAAAGTGGTATAAATAAATAAATAAATAAATAAATAAATAAATGTTGGGACATGAATCTACCAATCATACCAGGACAGTCAGGAGGTGTCCCTCCACTGTCTGAATTTTCAACTGTTGTGGTTTTGTTCTTGTTGTTGTTGATATGCACAAGTCTGTGAGTACACAGGTCTGACTGGTTTACAGTCTCGTCTGACAGACTTTGACATGTTGTTCGATTTTCTCTCGTCTAAACTGGAAAGAAAGGGCGAGGCTGATGAGAATCGAACCCAGGACCTCACGGTTTACTTGTTAGGGAGGGAAGACAGAAAGTGTCTGTTTTTCGTCTCTCCTCCCCCCCTCCCCCCACCACCCCTTTTAAGTTCTTTGCTATTCTTATTTGTAAGTTGGGAAATGACCGCTTTAAGATAAGCCCTCTCCGCCTTGTCTTTCTCGAGTTTGTTTTTCGTTGGGCGTTACCCAGCTTAACGCCCCAAGGGGGGTCACCCAGAAGGTGCCACACTCTGACTCACTCATCTTACCTGGAGTCACTGTGATATCTAAAGTACACACCGGATAAGAAGTTTGCCTATAGGACTCTTCAGGTTTCTCGACAAGGGAGGGGGGGGGGGGGGGGGGTGGCCTAGTGGTTAGAGCATTACACTCGGGATCTGACGGCCCGGGATCGAGCCTCCACAGAAACACCCGTTCAAGGGGATTTTCCCACAAGAGGATTTTCCCCCTGGAGTTAACATCAGTACTGACTCCACTCCCTCGAAAATCCTTCGGATGGTAAAAAGGTCAAGGTGTCCCATAACCTATAAGGTCGTAGGGGAGCGAGGCGTCAGAGACCTCAGCTTCTCCAGGGGCCAGCATATTGAAGGCGGCGCCCATCTCCTCTCCCTCGCTGCTTTACCTTCCCTGACCCTAAAGAGGGCAGGTACCCATTTACAGCTGGGTGAACTGGGGGACTGTACTGAAGCCAAGGAGTGCAAACGGTCACTCATCCATGTGTGTGTGTGTGTGTTTTCAGTGTGTGTGTGTGAGTGTGTGTGTTCTTTCCTTTTCTTTCTTTTTTTTCTTCTTTTATTTCGAGGATAATGGAATAAGAACTCGTGTGCTTTTTACATCTAGTCCCTGTGTGTATGCAGTTTTGTCAATTTTGTCATTTGTTCCCACCGGCACACAATGACCTACTCTTCCGAAAAGCGGAGCGGGTTTTAACGTGCGCGGAAGATGTTCTGCGTGCGTTCGCACACGGGGCCTCGGTTTTATAGTCTCATCCGAAAGATGTATGTGTGTGTGTGTTTTATATTAAAATTTTATTCTTTTATTTCCAGGATAATGGAGTAAGCTGTCATTTGCTTTAAAAAGTTTCTTTTTATATCACCGTGTGTGTGTGTGTGTTGTGTGTGTGTGTGTGTGCGCGCGCGCGCGCGCGTGCGCTCGCATTGCGTGCATGTGTGTGTGTGGTTCTTTATTCATAAGATGCTATCGAACCATCACATGCTGTGTGTGCGCTGCGCGCGAGCGCATGCACGTGCCTGCGTGCGTGCACACCACGTGCATGCCTATGCATGCATGCGCACGACCTCGCCTCCACAAAACAAGCAATCAGGCGGGTTTTTGCACCCACACCTGTTTTATTGTGTTTGGCACAACATCAGTCCTATTAGTCTTCTTCTGGCACATAGAAGGGGAGAGGAGAGGTGGGGGAGAAGGGTGGGTGTTATGAATGCAGCGCTTTGAAGGAATGCATTTGGTGACGCTCCACCCATAATGAGTCGCACTGCACTAGAGGTCAATTTTTTTTATATAGTTGGGCATGTCCTCTGAAGTTGGAGTATGGCTGCCTATCATTATGGCAAGGTGGTACTTTAAAAAAACCAAAGTCATACACTACCCCTAAACTTCTGATCCAGTGTGCAATTTCTAATCTCCCAGTGATTCCCAGGTGGGATGATGAGTGAGTCAGTGTGCAAAACGTGGGTGACCTCCAAAGTGTTAAGCTGGGGAACGCACAACAACAGCAACAACAGTTATTGACAAGTGATCAATACGCAAAAAAACAAAGTCTATTAAATTTTAAAAAAAGATTAAAAATTGAACAATTCTATGAAAGGTTAATACAAATTAAAATGACAAGACTGCAGTAAGTGACAACATGAGAAATTGGAAAGTTTTACATCACCATTGGTAGTCAGAATGAGGGCTTGGGTATTTTAAACACGTTTTTCTGCTAAAGGAAACAAACTTACGCCTTAATATTTCAGTGCAAAGTAGAAGAATGGCTATAGTTTTATAATCAATCAAAATCTCAAAATCGACAACCTGACCCCCACCTACCTAAAATGGCTCCTAGCAGAAAAGTGGGTCAGGTGCAAAGCGACTCATTTCGTGGTGGAGTGTCATGTAAATAACTTGGACGGCAAGTTCAGCCAAGTTGGACAACAAAAGATTTCACCACTGTTCTTTATATTATATTTTGCCTCTCATGCTTTCTTTCTTTCTTCCAGTCTTTCTTTGACTTTCTTTTTCTTTCTTTCTTCTTCTTTTTGGTGTCTGTTGCAAACGTAAGCGAAAAAAGGAAATTGTGCAGTGCACTTCCGTTCCACTGTCGTGAACCCAGTGACCTTTTCTGGCAAATGTCGCAAAAGGTCGTGATTGGTGCTTCAAATTTTAACACCCCCCCCCCCCCCCCCCTCCCACCGCCCCATCTCGTCCATTCTCTCTCTCTCTCTCTCTCTCTCTCTCTCTCTCTTTTCTCTTGTGGATAGCCTAGTGGTTAGAACATTGCGCTCGCAATCTGACGACCCGGGTTCGATTCCCGTTCAAGGGGATATTTTCCCCTGGAGTTAACATCAGTGCAGACTCCACTTTCCCCCAAAGTCCTTCGGATGAGACTATAAACCGAGGTCCCCTGTGCGAACACACGCAGAACATCTTAGCGCACACGTTAAATCCTGTTCCGCTTTTTCGGAAGAGTAGGCCATTGTGTGCCGGTGGGAACAGATTACAGAATTTACAGAACCGCACACGGGGACTGGTGGTAAAAAGGCACATAAGCGCTAATTCCATTATCCTCGATATAAAAGGATAAATAAATAAATAAATAAGTATTGTGGCCCAAGGCCAAAGTACAATTAAAATGTTCAGAGTTCTCTCTCTCTCTCTCTCTCTCTCTCTCTCTCT
>CM054161.1:1438281-1458281 GCA_028751875.1 Rapana venosa
GCACGCAGAACATCTTGCGCACACGTTAAAACCCGTTCCGCCTTTCGGAAGAGTGGGCCATTGTGTGCCAGTTGGAATGGATGACAACATTTACAAAACTGCATACACATGAGGACTGGATGTAAAAAACACATAAGTGTTTATTCCATTATTCTCGATGTAAAAGAATAAAACATTTTAAAAAATCTCTCTTCTCTCTCTCTCTCTCTTCTCTCTCATCTCTCTCTCTCCTCTTCTCCTCTCTCTCTCCTCCCTCCTCTCCCCCTCTGTCAGCCCCCCCTCCCCCCCTCTCTCTAACTCAGCCCCTCTTCTCGTTCTCTCTTTTCTCTCTTTCTAACTCTCTCTCCTCATCTGGCTCTCCATCTCCCTCCTTCACCCCCCATCCCCCCTCTCTCTCTCTCAGGGCAAGGGTCCGATGAAAAAAAAAGTATGTCAGTACTTACCTGTAACCTTGTAAACAGATATTGTAAGTCTCTCTCTCTCTCTCTCTCTCTCATCTCTCTCTCTCTCTCTCTCTCTCTCTCTCTCTCTTCTCTCTCTCTCTCTCTCTAGGAGACGTGACGGACGAGAACTGAACGGGTGTGCTGTTAGTAAGCTGTTGCAAATTTTTGCACTTTAGCTTCAAAATGTCAGTTACTGGCCTTCCAGCAACTGTAATAACAACTTTAAACGCCCTGCTGATCGACAACGTCGTATCGAGTTGGAAAGTCGCGGGGAGAGCGGCAGCATTGTGTTCGTCTTGCGAATGAAGCCAGCTGACAAGTCAGTGTCAACAGAAATGGCGGACCAGGTGCTGAAGGGTAACTCCATGTTCAGTACTATTGCAAAAAGCCCCCATCTCAAATCCGTGGCGATGTCCAAAGAAGCAGACAACACCAAGAAAGACGGGCAAGTCGCCAATGTGACAATGACAGTGTCTTGGAAGAGCCGGTCTTGTGTAACATTGACTCCTGCTCGATGTGGAAAACAGAAGAAAAACAAAACCAGTGTGTAACAGAATGTGTGTCAGCAGTGAATTGAATGCCTCAGCCACACCAGATTCACTTGATCTACTGTGTGATCCAGCAACAGACAGCAAGATCGGTGTGTCTTCTGAGGCGTCTGATGTGCAGGAAGAGCTGACAGTTGGCTGCACAGTGGATGACTCTGATACTGGTATTGTGAAACAGTATGTGTCTACTCTAACTGACAAAGTGTGCAGTGTCGATTAAGGGACAGTAAGAGAAACACAGGTCAGAGAATCCCTCTGCTACTGGTAACCATGTAACCCAGTACCACCTGCCACATGTGGGGAGTAAACCCAACCAAAAAATCCGACCTGGAGAGGGATGGGCTCCGCCAGGTTTGATTTGCCCAAGACACACCTATGACAAAGACAGCCAGAATCTCCATACCGGATCGGTCGTCGCCCGGGTTACCAAGGACCGCGCCTTCTGTTGTCATCAGGACAGATGTCGAAAGTATGCTACTGATGTAAAACGCAGCAAAATTCGTGCCAGACACAACACCATCATTGGCACATGGAATGTACGAACACTAAGAGCTGCAGGCAAAGTGGAAGAAACTGACACATGAATGTCCAGATATAGTTGGCACATCTTGGCTCTGCGAAGTCAGGTGGAAAAACATGGAGAAACAACGACCCAGGAAGACCACAAATTATACTACAGTGGAAACAGGATAAACATGAACACGGCGTGGGGTTTCTGTTCACAAAGACACCGTGAACACCGTCATGAGCTGTCAGCCTGTGTCCAGACTTATTACCATCCGCCTGAGAGCAACCCCTTTAACATAACTATAGTACAGGCATACGCCCCTACATCAGATGCACAGATGTAAGCCGTAGAAGAATTTTATGACCAGCTACAAGAGGTTCTGAATCAAACACCCAAGAAAGACATCCTCGTTGTGCAAGGCGACTGGAACGCCAAGGTAGGAGAAGATGCATGGAAAGACTGGGAGGGCGTTTGTGGGCCACATTGTATAACCAATCAAATGAAAGAGGCTTGAGACTCCTGGAGTTTGCCAGTAACAACCACCTCCAGCTAGTGAATACACTTGGCCCACACAAGAAATCCAGAAAATGACATGGCATAGCCCAAATGGAGAACACACCACAACCAAATGATTACATCATGGTGAAAAGACGGTTTCAGTCTAGCGTTAACATCGCACAGACACGAAGTTTTCCAGGAGCAGGACATATAGGGAGTGATCATGATCTTGTGATGATGACTTTCGACTAACGTCTAAAGAAATCACAAGCGGAAAACATCAGGACAAATTTGACTCGAGAAGCTGAAGGACCAGAGGTAATTAGAATTTTTCAAGCAAGGATAGGTGGAAAGTTTGCAGCACTCACTGTGATAGACTCAGACATAGATACACTGACGAATAGTTTCAATACAGCAGTGACTGAAACAGCAAACGAGCTTCTTGGCAAACGCCGACCAGTCAAAAAACCATGGGTCACACTAACATCCTACAACTATGCGACAGCGTAGAGAGTTGAAGAAAAGAAAAATGAAACAAAAGAAAGAGCAGAACAATATAGAGCAGTCAACAAAAGAATCAGGGAAGTCCATGACGGAGGCAAAGAGAAAATGGATCGGTGAACATGCCAAGACATGAAGAGAACATCAAGAAAAGCAATAGCAAGAAAGCATATCAGCTGGTGAAAGACCTGACTAGCACGAAACAGAGAAAAGGTTTAACAATCCAAGACAAAAATGGGAAGTGTCTCACTGACGACCAGGATATTCTGAACAGATGGACAGAATACTGCTCCGACTGTATAAACTATAGAACCGCAGGAGATCCAGAAGTCCTTAATGTACCCGAAAGCAAAGACACAGACAGTCACCCTATCCTCCGAGAAGAAGTGGAAACAGCAGTCAGATCGCTGAAAAGGGGGAAGTCAGCAGGGGCTGACAACATTCCAGCTGAGTTGGTCCAAGCTGGAGGGGAAGCCATGATCAGCGCCCTACTAAGAATCTGCAACAAGATCTGGCAGACAGGAAAATGGCCAACACCATGGACGCAGTCGCTCATCATCACCCTCCCCAAGAAAGGAAATCTACAACAATGCCATAATTACCGCACAATCAGCCTCATATGTCACCCAAGCAAGGTCATGCTGCAGATAATATTGAAATAGACTGAAGCCACAAGCAGAGACCACATTGCTGAGGAACAAGCAGGTTTCAGAGCAGGCGCAGCACAACAGAACAGATATTCAACCTCAGAATACTATGTGAGCGGTACCTTCAACATCAACAAGACCTATACCACGTATTTATCGATTTTAAGAAGGCATTTGAACAGGGTGTGGCATGCGGCTTTGTGGGCAACCATGAACTTGTACAGCATCAATGCAAACCAGATCCAGAGTCATCAAACAGCTGTACAGCGAGGCCACCAGTGCAGTGTACTACAACAACAACATTTGGGGAATGGTTTCGAACAAAGTTGGAGTAAGGCAGGGCTGTCTACTCTCACCCACCCTTTTCAACATCTTCCTTGAGAGAATCATGGCTGATGCACTGGAACATCATGAAGGATCAGTCAGCATTGGTGGCAGAACGATCACAAACCTCCGCTTCGCAGATGACATTGATGGAATAGCAGGATCAGAAAAAGAGCTTGCCAGCCTAACAGAACACTTGGATAAGGCCTCCAAAACATACGGCATGGAAATCAGTGCAGAGAAGACCAAACTGATGACTAATAACACCAACGGCATTAGCACTGATATCAGGGTTAATGATCAGGGTTAATGACCAGAAGCTGGAAACAGTTCAAAGCTTCAAGTACCTGGGAGCCATTGTATCAGACCAGGGATCCAAGCCAGAAGTAGTATGCAGGACTGCACAGACAATAACAGCTTTGTCAAAACTAAACACCATCTGGAGAGATAAGAATATCTCACTTATCTCCAAGATCAGACTAATGCGCTCCTTGTCATATCCATATTTCTGTATGCCTGTGAATCATGGACCCTGACTGCAGATTTGGAGAGGAGAGTACAGGCAGTGGAGATGAGATGCTTCGGAGATCCTTGGCATCTCCTACAAAGACCACATAAGCAACGAAAGCGTGCATAACAGAATCCAGCAAACCATTGGACCCTATGAGAACCTTCTATCGATCGTGAAAAGCGTAAACTTAAGTGGTATGGGCATGTCACAAGATCCCAAGGAATTACAAAGACAGTTTTGCAAGGCACTGTCCAAGGAGGAAGAAGAAGAGGCAGACCAAGGAAGAGCTGGGAGGATAACATCAGTGAATGGACAGGCCTAGAACTCAACAAAACCCTGAGAAAGGCAGAACAGAGAGAAGAATGGAGGGAACTGGTTGCTGAGTCTTTGAGGGTGCCCCCACGGTCGTCAGACTACGGGACAGATAGATAGATAGAAGAGAAACACACGCTTTCGAAAGGTGGTGGTACATAGTTCGGGTGATCAAAACATTGTGATGTGTGAATCAGATGACATCACCCTGGAATACTCTTGGAATGGAGATCCTGGCGAGGAATCTAAGTGTGTGTTCTGGTACATCAAGCAAGAAGAGAAAAACATGTTGCCAGAAGAACGTGTCAGGCTTGCCAGACTTCGTAAAGGGAAACAGTGTACTAACACACAACACACAGCCACAGTGGTGGCGAGTGCTGAGCAGGAGTTACATCATCTTCGGGACCTGATCCGGTCTTACATGGGCTGACTTCGCTGGCTGTAGACTGAAAAGGAAAGGCTGGTTTGAAAATTGAGACACTTGAGACACAGACAATAATGTATCGAATCTTGATGTACATACCACCACTGCCATGGTTTCCATGTCATTGTAATCGCGTCGCGTTGGATATCGTTGTTACCGCGCAGCTCTATATGGCTTGATTGCTAAATAGCAATAAAATTGTGTCAATTGTCAATTGTCAATTGTCTCTCTCTCTCAATATATATCATCCCTTACTTTACACCACATCATCTTCCCTCCCTCCCTCTTGTTTTGTTGATAGTTCCTAATCAGGGCAAGGGCCGGATGAAAAAAATATGCGCATGCTTATTCTGTTATTCTTGAAAAATAAAGATTAAATAAATAAATACATAAATAATTAATTCATTCTCTCTCTCCCCCCTGCCCACTCTTACGAAAAGCGGAACAGGATTTAACGTGTGCGCAAGATGTTCTGCAGGCATTCGCACACAGGGCCTCGGTTTATAGTCTCATCCGAATGACTTTTGGGGAGAGTGGAGTCTGCACTGATGTTAACTCCAGGGGAAAATATCCCCTCATAGTGCTGGCACTAGCCGAATCCCACAGGGTTGAAGTATAAATTATTGAAGCATTGTTTTTCATTGTCATTGTCTTTCTCAAAACAACAACAACAAACAAAGAAAACGACACAAAACAAAACAAAACACAAAAAAGCATTGTCACCTTCATGGGATGATTAAAGTGTTTTTCACTTGACTTGACTTGACTTGACTTGACTTGACTTGACTTGACTTGACTTGACCAAGTTTGAGCAAAGCAGCCTGTTTGGCATGATAAGTTTATAGGCCACAGGTAACTGATAGCGTAGCAATTTCTTCTTCCAGTTTCTCGTAATTCATGCTTTATTGGAATACCTCCTCCCCCTCCCCCCGTCCTTGTCCCCCTCTCCTCCCCACCATATTTGGTTTCAGTCAGATATCATTACATGTAAAAGACCTTTTATAGACTGTGTCCATAACAACATTAACCCTAGCAGCAGCAGCGGCCACCACCACCACCACCACCACCACCACCACCATCCTAGGCAGTCATCATATAGTTATTATTTTTTGTCATTACCATCACACAACCAACACTACCACCACCGTCGTCATCGTCGCCGTCTTTGTTGTCGTTATCGTAGTGGTCGTCGTCATCGTCGTCGTCGTCGTCGTCACCACCACCACCACCACCACCACCACCACCACCACCACCACCACCACCACCACCACCACCACCAAACTTAAATATGACAGCAGCAACAACAATAGCAAGAACACTATTACTACTACTGACGATGATGATGATGATCGTGGTGGTGATGATGACGCCGACGATGATGATAATGTAGAGGATGATAAATAACCCTCCTAATACTAACAACAATAAGAACTCCACCACAAACATATCTATCCATACTACGAGGAGATGACAGGACCAGCTGCCGTTTAACAGTTGAAAAATAACTGGTGTGGCACAATGATGTCATGTCAGGTGTTTTATAATTACGCACGGTGCATGTCATACCACTGTTGACATTGGGACTCTGCCACTGTTGTTGTCGATGTCAGCCTGTCTGTCATCTCTCCTCTTTAATGCTTCATGAATTGTCTCATCCTATATTGCTGGCCTCCCGTTGCTGCTGCTGCTGCTGCTGTTGTTGCTGCTGCTGCTGCTGCTGCTTTTTATGGTTGCTGAGTGTTTTACAGTGCATACACTTTAACACTCTGGGCGTCACTCACAATATATACATTCCTGTCTCACTTATCTTGTCACATTTGGGGTATCATTGCGAGACTGTAATTACATCCTGGATGACACGTTTGCGTGTATGGCTGTTTTGTTGGGTCTTCTTTTTTCTTTTTCAACACCTCAGCAATATTCTGATTTGGGAGGATTTTTCTGGGGGTGGGGGTTGGGGGGTGCTTTAGTGGGAGGGTATAGGCTGTTATACTAAGAGCTTGTCAGGGCTGAAGACAGTCTCAACAATAACATTTCGCGGTATAACAACAAGGTAATGTAGGTTTTGGCATTTTGCTTATGTTATTATTGGCCATTTCGCCTACGTTGTAAACTTCACTGACGTTATTATTGGGCACTCTGTTCACGTAATTAACCGACAACGGCTAAGGCCCCTACTCCTGCTGCTTCTGATGCTGCTGGTGGTGGTGGTGATGATGCTGAAGAAGAATGCAAAGCAGAAAAATAATGTGAAAAAATGCACAAAGCGATAAGAAGAACCTAAAGAACGCAAACAAGACCACGAAGCCTACAAAGAAGAAGCAGAAGAATGCAAAGAAGAAGAAGAAGAAGAAGAAGAGCAAAGAAGAAGAAGAAGAGCAAAGAAGAAGAAGAAGAAGAATTGCAAAGAAGAAGAAGAATGCAAAGAAGAAGAAGAATGCACAGAAGAATGCAAAGAAGAAAAATGCTAAGAAGAAGAATGCAAAGAAAAAGGAATGTAAAGGAGAAGAACGAAAAAAAAAATGCAAAGAAGAAGAAGAAGAAGAAGAAGACGAAGAAGAAGGAAAAGAAGAAGAAGAAGAAGAAGAAGAAGAAGAAGAAGAATGCAAAGAAGAAGAAGAAGAAGATGAAGAAGAAGAGAAGAGGAGGAGGAGGAGGAGGAAGAGGAAAAAGGAGGAGGAGGAGGAGAAGAAGAAAAGAAGAAGTCTTGCACAGACAGATGAGTGGTCAGCATCCTTCATCTCCTAAGTGTGTTAGTGTTGTGTGTGTGTGTGTGTGTGTGTGTGTGTGTGTGTGGTGTGTGTGTGTGTGTGTGTTGTGTGTGTGTGTGTGGCGCGCGTGCGCGCACGTACGCGTGCATAAATTTGAAATATGTTATTTATTATATTTGAGGAAAGTTGCATGCGCGTAAATGATTTGAGTGCAAGCGCTTCGATTTCTTTGTTTTACAAGATTCAGCGCTATATAAATTCCATATATGATGATGATGATGATGATGATGATGATTGATGATGATTGATGATGATGATGATGGTTGTTGATGACGATTGCTGCGGCTGCTAATGATAATGATGATGCTGTCCGATTCCACTGTCCCGAAAGGCCGTTAGAGCTTCGAGGTTCACCAATGGTAAGAGTGTTTGCGTGTGCCACAGTTTTTGCCTACCATGAAGGTATCCACATTCCAATTTCGGGCACACCCACGTTCACAAGCCTATCCATCCTTCGTAGAAGAGTGGTAGAGTGGGAATGGGGGGGGGGGGGGGGGGGAGGGGAGGGAGGGGGGAGGGAGGGAGCTGTTATGCTTGGAAATTTCAGAGAATGTGAAAAGGCGACTTGAACACACACACACACATACACACAAAAACGCGCACAAACATACACACGCACGCAACACACACACATACACACGCACACACAAACACAAACAACCACACAACAACAACACACACACGCACACAACACGCACGAAAACACACACACACACACACACCACAAAAACGCACCGCACGCACGAAACGCACGCACACACCACAACACACACACAAAACACTTATGCACGCACGTGTTGCATTTCAAAAGGGCAATCATGACTTGCAGTTACACCTTTTATCCCCCCCCTTCCCTCACACACCACACACGCACACACCACACTTCCTCCTTTTCTATTTTAATTTTCCCGTCCAATATCCTTTTGTGAAAAGGCGTAAAAGAGAGAAAAAGAATGAAAAAAAAAGGAGGAGAAAGAAAAAAAGAAAGAGAGAGGAGAGAGAGAGAGAAGGAGAGAGAGAGAGAGAGAGAGAGAGAGAGAGAGAGAGATCGATTGTTTGATTGTTTGGGTAATCTTTATTCCAAGGGTTATAGATAATATAAAAGAGAGAGAGAGAGAGAGAGAGGAGAGAGGAGAGAAGAGAGAGAGGAGGGGAGAGAGAGAGAGAGAGAGAGAGAAGACAGACAGACAGGGGGAGAGAGAGAAGAAAGAGAGGGAGAGTGAGAGAGAGAGAGAGAGAGAGGGGGAGAAGAGAGAGAGAGAGAGAGGAGAGAGAAAAGGAGAGGGGAACAGATAAAATCAAATTGAATAAAATTCTTTCACTTCGAGGACAATGAATAAGCACTCATGAGAGAGAGAGAGAGAGAGAGAGAGAGAGAGAGAGAGAGAGAGAGAGAGTTTTCTTTAAAGATTTTTTAAGGTCGACAACCAGGATGCAATTTTTTTTCTTTTCTTCTTTTTTCTTTCTTTTTTTCTTTTCTTTTCAAAGGTTTTCCTTTACATGGCCCCACTTACGTAAGCATTGAAGAAATGCTTGCTTGTCGGCCCCTAGGCTCCAACTGCAGGCCTATGTTCAATTCTCTGCAAGTCAGATCAGCCGTGACGTCCTTGGTGTCCTTAATTGTGTTTCTTGTCCCTAATTGGATTCACTGTCGGGACGGGACAGCTCAGTAGTCAGAACACTCGCTTTTCCCCAGACAATGTTAAGCAGCTTCGAGCGTGGTTACCACTTGGATGGGTGACCGTTTGCGCGCCTTGGCTTCAGTACAGTCCCCCAGTTCCCCCAGCTGTCAATGGATACCTGCCCCCTTTAGGGTCAGGGAAGGTAAAGCAGCGAGGGAGAGGAGATGGGCGCCACCCTCAATATGCTGGCCCCTGGAGAAGCTGAGGTCTCTGACGCCTCGCTCCCCTGCGACCACATAGGTTATGGAAACACCTTTACCTTTGCCTTTACTCCTTCCCCCTGGGGATGCCCGGGGATATGTCAGTATAAACAGCATCCCCACCTTCTGGACATTCTGTGCTAGGAATTTCCTCTTTTCTATCCCTCTCTTTGTTTCTGCCTTGTTCCTTTTCTTCCTGTCACCACCTCCTTCTTGTCTATTTTCTGCCTTCTTGGTCCATTCTCTTGCCCCCTTTTCCCCCCAGAAAGACTTAAAAGACAAGTATCCTCTCTCATGCCAAAGTCTGGGCCTGACTTTATTTGCCAGGCGCTTAACTGCAGCGTGAAGCATTTTTCAGGAAGGACAACAAAAAAAATCTTCGAGCTTAGCATGTCCACTTAAGACACAACTGACGTCATCATGACCTGACTTGGAAAGGATGGAACATACTTTGGAACTGAGGACACTTTTCCACAGGTAGGCAGTAGGCAGTTTTCTTTTCCCCTGGGTCATTTAAAAAAATATTTTTTTTGGAAATAAGACTGGGGTGGGGGGGTAGGGGAAGAGCCCCACATAAACCAAGCTAGGTCATTGCTTTCTTTACAGAGCGAACTCAAAAGCTTCATTTCTTTTTGTTGGGCTTTATTTTTTTGGAAAGCTTATTTTGTTTTTTAGGGTTTGAAAAGGAAAGCTTCTTCAACAAAAAAAGTTGTTTCCTGTTTAAAATCTTTTTGACACCTGGAAATTTTTTTTTACTTTAAGTTTAAAAAAAAATCCCATTAAAAAATATATATATATATTGCAGTGGGTAAATAAATGAGAGACCTCGATAATTCATCACACTCCAAAGAAGGTGTTACATTTTTTTTCATTTCAGGAGATTGTAAAGCAAATTGAAAAGCATGTCCCTCCCCCCCCCACCCCCCTCTCTCTCTCTCCTTGATTCAATATTATTTTCTATTTAATGTCAGAAAACTCTACTTTCGCAACAGGGTCCCTTGAATGATCTCACCAGGTGTCTGCCTTTGATGAACAACTAGTTTTAGTGTGTGCATGCAGTACTGGGGGGACAGGGATAGCTCAGTGGTCGGAGCACTCGCTTTCCCCCAGCCAAGTTAAGCAGCGTCGAGCGTGGTTACCAGTTGGATGGGTGACCGTTTGCGCGCCTTGGCTTCAGTACAGTCCCCCAGTTCACTCAGCTGTAAGTGGGTACCTACCCTCTTTAGGGTCAGGGAAGGTAAAGCAGCGAGGGAGAGGAGATGGGCGCCGCCCTCAATATGCTGGCCCCTAGAGAAGCTGAGGTCTCTGATGCCTTGCTTCCCCTACGACCACATAGGTTATGGGACACCTTTACCTTTTTTTCTATGCAGTACTGACTCGCTCGAGACAGACAGACAGACAAACAGTCACACACACAAACACACACACTCACGCACAGACTTGAGCACGTGCGCGTGCACACAGACATTGACAGACAGACAAACAGACAGACTGACACACACACATACATGCATAGCATACATATACATCTAATATCGTTATTGGTTATTTTTTGTGACAAGCTGTTAAACCGAACAACACACTTATATAATAAATTTTGTGTTGTGTAGTGGGATGTATGTGTTGTGTGTGTGTGTGTGTGTGGTGTGTGTGTGTGTGTGTGTGTGTGAGAGAGAGAGAGGAGAGATGAAGAGAGAGAGAGGAGAGAGAGAGAGAGAAGAGAGAGAGAGAGAGAGAGAGAGAGAGAGAGAGAGAGAGAGAGAGCGATCTATTTTATTTATGTATTGCATTGTTTTATATCGGGGATAATGGAAGAAGCAATCATGTGCTTCTTTTACATCCAATGATCATGTGTATGCGGTTTTGTAGATTTTGTCATCCGTTCCCACCGGCACACAATGGCCTACTCTTCCGAAAAGTGGAACAGGTTTTAAAGTGTGCGCAAGATGTTCTGCGAACGTTCGCACACGGGGCCTGGGTTTATACTCTCATCCGAAACACTTTTGGAGAGAGTGGAGTCTGCACTGATGTTAACTCCAGGGGAAAATATCCCCTTGGACGGGAATCGAACCCGGTCGTCAGATTGCGAGCGCAATGTTCTGACCACTAGGCTTTCCCGTGTGCGTGCTTCCGTGCATGCGTGCGTGGGTGCTTGCGTGCATGAATGCGAGTGTGTGTGTGTGGTGTGTGTGTGGTGTGCCTGTGTGTGTGTATCTAAAGTGTGTGTGTCCATTGGTCCATGTGTGTGTCTACCTGCATGTGTGTATGTATATATATGCGGTTCTCTGTCTTGTCTTGTCTGTCTGTCTATCTGTCTATGTCTGTCCGCTTGTCTGTCCGCTTGTCTGTCTCCTTTCGTCTCTATTCGAAAAGATTTTTTTTCAAAGCAGCAAAAGAAAATGTCCGTCTTATGGCACAGTCTTTTCTTTCTTCTTGTTCTTCTTGTTCTTCTTGTTCTTCTTGGTTTTTGTTCTTTTTCTTGTTCTTGTTCTTCTTCTTCTTCTTCTTCTTCTTCTTCTTCTTCTTCTTCTTCTTCTTCTTCTTCTTCTTCTTCTTCTTCTTCTTCTCCTCTTCTTCTTCTACTCCTCCTCCTCCTCCTCCTCCTCCTCCTCCCCCTCCTTCTTCTTCTTCTTCTTCTTTCTTCTTCTTCTTCTTCTTTCTTCTTTTTTTCTTCTTCTTTCTTCTTCTTCTTCTCCTTCTTCTTCTTCTACTCCTCCTCCCCCTCCTCCTCCTCCTCCTCCCCTCCCCCTCCCTCCTCCTCCTCCTCCTCCTCCTCCTCTTCTTTTTCTTCTCTTCTTCTTCTTCTTCTTCTTCTTCTTCTTCTTCTTTTTTCTTCTTCTTCTTCTTCTTCTTCTTCTTCTTTTCTTCTTCTTCTTTAAGCTGCACTTGATGTTGAAATGTGCTAACTGAAGTGTTCGTTTCCTGTCCCTTTTTCCCTTGCACAAAAAAAGATTGCATTTCAGCCCTTTAAAAAAACAACAACCCGCACGCTCGCACGCAGACGAACATACAAGCAAATAGCCAGTGCTGTGTGCATGAACAGAGGCAGACATAGGGACAAACGGATAGACAAATGAATAAACAGACAGACAGACACATAAGCCACACGCTCGCTGTCTCTTTCTCTCTCTCTCTCTCACTTTGTCTGTCTTTCTGTCAGTGTGTCCGTCTGTCTGTTTGTTTGTCTGTCTGGCTGTCTGTATGTCAGTTTGTCTGTCTGTCTGTCTGTTTGTCTCTCCCCTCTCTCTTTCTTTTTCGTGCGCACGCACGCACTCGCGTGCATGCACACTACACACAACACACACACACCACACACACACACACAACACACACACACCACACACACACACACACACACACACACACACACACCACACACACACACACACGCACCACACACACACACACACAAAACACACCCCACACCACCACCACCACCATCACCCCCACCCCACCACCACCACCACCAAAAAACCACACAAACAAAAAACACACACATTAAAAATCCCCCTCCCTCCCACCACACAGACACACAGCCCCCCCCCCCCCCCCCCCCCCCCCCCCAACACACACACCACCACCACCACCACCACCACCACACAAATACACATCAACACCTCCACTCCACCACACACATACACTACACACACACTTTCACACACACACATACACAGGGGGGACGGGATAGTCTAGTGGTTAGAAAATTGCGCTCGCAATCTGACGACCCGGGTTCGAGTCCCGTTCAAGGGGATATTTTTCCCCTGAGTTAACATCAGTGCCGACTCCACTCTCCCCTAAAGTCCTTCGGATGAGACTATAAACCGAGGCTCCGTGTGCGAACGCACGCAGAACATTTTGCGCACACATTAAATCCTGTTCCGCTTTTCGTAAGAGTTGCCATTGTGTGCCGGTGGAACGGATGACAGAATTGCAAAAACCGCATAAAACGCGGGGACTCGAAAGTAAAAAAAGCACATAGGTCCTTTTTTTCATTATCCCCGATATAAAATAATAAATATAAAAAAATTTAAAAAAAAACACATAAACACCCCCCACACAACATAAAACCACCGCCCCCCCCATCCCCCCCCCCCTACATATCAACATCCACATCCCACGCCCAACACAAAACACACACACAACACAAAACAAAGAAGAGAGAGAGAGAGAGAGAGGAGAGAGAGAGAGAGAGGAGAGAAAAGAGAGAGAGAGAGAGAGAGAGAGAGAGGAGAGAGAAAAGAGAGAGACACACACACACACCCCACAAACACAGGAACACACACACACACTACACACACACACAAGCACACACACCCCTACTCTCTCTCCAACTACAAAAAACAAACAGACTACACACACAAACAAAACACACACACCCCTCTCTCTCTCACACACACACACACTACACATACAGACACACTACACACACAAACACACACATACTCTCTCTCTCACACACACACTACACACACAGACACACACCACTACACTACACACACAGACACACCCCACTACACTACACACACAACACACACACACACAACACACACACACACACACACACACACACACACAACACAACACACCCCCACCACGTTCACCCCACAACACAACAAACACACACAAAACACACACACACACACACCAAACACACACACACACACACACACACACACACACACACACACACACACCCCACACAACGGAGCGGTGTGTGACCCAGTAAGACAGAACAGCGATATTTGCTCTGGGAGACGGCAGGCATGGTAACACCACTTCTGCAGCTTCAGGGTTTTGGGGGAGGGGGGGGGGGGGGGGGGGGGGTGTGAGGGGGATGGGGGGAGGGTGTGTGTTGTGTGTTGGGGGGGGGGGGGGGAGGGATGAGGGGTGTGGTGGTGCCTGGGGGTGGGGGTTTGTTCCACTGTTTACCTTTTACCTGTTCCCTTTCTGTGTGTTCGTCTGTGTGTGTCTGCCTGCCTGTGTGTGTGTGTTGTGTGTGTGTGTGTGTGTTGTGTGGTTTGGTTTGGGGTTATGTGGGATGTGTTGTATCTGTGTTTTTGCTTTTATTTTTGTCTCCAAATTCTGTTGCTCTTTTGGAAAATTTTGGTTTTGTTTTTCCCCAGCCAAGTTAAGCAGCGTCGAGCGTGGTTACCAGTTGGATGGGTGACCGTTTGCGCGCCTTGGCTTCAGTACAGTCCCCCAGTTCACTCAGCTGTAAGTGGGTACCTGCCCTCTTTAGGGTCAGGGAAGGTAAAGCAGCGAGGGAGAGGAGATGGGCGCCGCCCTCAATATGCTGGCCCTAGAGAAGTGAGGTCTCTGATGCCTTGCTTCCCTACGACCACATGGGTTTAAAGGACACCTTTACCTTTTTTTCTTGCAGTACTGACTCGCTCGAGACAGACAGACAGACAAACAGTCACACACAAAAACACACACACATCACGCACAAGACTTGAGCACGTGCGCGTGCACACAAAACATTGACAGACAGACAAACAGACAGACTGACACACACACATACATGCATAGCATACATATACATCTAATATCGTTATTGGTTATTTTTTGTGACAAGCTGTTAAACCGAACAACACACTTATATAATAAATGTGTGTGTATGTGTATGTGTATGTATGTGTATGTGTGTGTGTGTGTGTGTGGTGTGTGTGTGTGTGGGGGTGTGTGTGAAGAGAGAGAGAGAGAGAGAGAGAGAGAGAGAGAAGAGAGAAGAGAGAAGAGAGGAGAGAGAGAGAGAGAGAGAGGGGAGGAGAAAAGAGAGAGCGATCTATTTTATTTATGTATTGCATTGTTTTATATCGGGGATAAGGGAAGAAGCAATCATGTGTTTTCTTTTACATCCAATGATCATGTGTATGCGGTTTTGTAGATTTTGTCATCCGTTCCCACGGCACACAATGGCCTACTCTTCCGAAAAGTGGAACAGGTTTTAAAGTGTGCGCAAGTTTGTTCTGCGAACGTTCGCAACAGGGGGCCTGGGTTTTATACTCCATCCAAAAACATTTTTGGGAGAGAGTGGAGTCTGCACTGATGTTAACTCCAGGGGAAAATATCCCCTTGGGGGGGAAATCGAACCCGGTCGTCAGATTGCGAGCGCAATGTTCTGACCACTAGGCTTTCCCGTGTGCGTGCTTCCGGCATGCGTGCGTGGGTGCTTGCGTGCATGAATCGAGTGTGTGTGTGTGTGTGTGTGTGTGTGCCTTGTGATGTGTATCTATGTGTGTGTGTCCATCTGTGTCCATGTGTGTGTCTACCTGCATGTTGTATGTATATATATGGGGTTTCTCTGTCTTGTCTTGTCTGTCTGTCTATCTGTCTATGTCTGTCCGCTTGTCTGTCCGCTTGTCTGTCCCCTTTCGTCTCTATTCAAAAAAATTTTTTTCAAAGCAGCAAAAGAAAAGTCCGTCTTAATGGCACAGTCTTCTTCTTCTTCTTGTTCTTCTTGTTCTTCTTGTTCTTCTGTCTTGTTCTGTTCTTGTTCTTGTTCTTCTTCTTCTTCTTCTTTTTCTTTTCTTTCTTCTTCTTCTTCTTCTTCTTCTTCTTCTTCTTCTTCTTCTTCTTCTCCTTCTTCTTCTTCTACTCCTCCTCCTCCTCCTCCTCCTCCTCCTCCTCCTCCTTCTTCTTCTTCTTCTTCTTTCTTCTTCTTCTTCTTCTTCTTCTTCTTCTTTCTTCTTCTTCTTCTTCTTCTTCCTTCTTCTTTTCTACTCCTCCTCCCCTCCTCCTCCTCCCCTCCTCCTCCTCCCCCTCCTCCTCCTCCTCCTCCTCCTCCTCCTCCTTCTTTCTTCTTCTCTTCTTTTTCTTCTTCTTTTCTTTTCTTCTTCTTCTTCTTCTTCTTTTTCTTCTTCTTTTTTCTTCTTCTTCTTTTCTTCTTCTTCTTTAAGCTGCACTTGATGTTGACTGTGCTAACTGAAGTGTTCGTTTCCTGTCTTTTCCATTGCACAAAATAGATTGCATTTCAGCCCTTTAAAAAAACAACAACCCGCACGCTCGCACGCAGACGAACATACAAGCAAATAGCCAGTGCTGTGTGCATGAACAGAGGCAGACATAGGGACAAACGGATAGACAAATGAATAAACAGACAGACAGACACATAAGCCACACGCTCGCTGTCTCTTTCTCTCTCTCTCTCTCTCTCACTTTGTCTGTCTTTTTGTCAGTGTGTCCGTCTGTCTGTTTGTTTGTCTGTCTGGCTGTCTGTATGTCAGTTTGTCTGTCTGTCTGTCTGTTTGTCTCCTCTCTCTCTTTCTTTTTCGTGCGCAAAGCACGCACTCGCGTGCATGCACACTACACACATACCACACAACACGCACCACACACACACACAACACACACACACACAAACACACACACAAACACACACACACACACACACAACACAACACACACACACACACGCACACACACACACACACACACACACACACCCCACACCACCACCACCACCATCACCACCACCACCACCACCACCACCACCACACAACCACACAAACAAATACACACACATTAACATCCTCCCTCCCCACCACACAGACTCACAGACATCCCCCCCCCCCCCCCCCCCCCACCCCCACAACACACACCACCACCACCACCACCACCACCACACAAATACACATCAACACCTCCACTCCACCAAAACAATACACTACACACACACTTTCACACACACACATACACAGGGGGACGGGATAGTCTAGTGGTTAGAAAATGCGCTCGCAATCTGACGACCCGGGTTCGAGTCCGTTCAAGGGGATATTTTTCCCCTGAGTTAACATCAGTGCCGACTCCACTCTCCCCTAAAGTCCTTCGGATGAGACTATAAACCGAGGCTCCGTGTGCGAACGCACGCAGAACATTTTGCGCACACATTAAATCCTGTTCCGCTTTTCGTAAGAGTAGGCCATTGTGTGCCGGTGGGAACGGATGACAGAATTTGCAAAAACCGCATACACGCGGGGACTCGATGTAAAAAAAGCACATAGGTCCTTATTTCATTATCCTCGATATAAAATAATAAAATAAATAAATAAAACACATAAACACCCCCTCACACACAGTAAAACCACCGCCCCCCCTCCATCCCCCCCCCCTACATATCAACACCACATCCCACGCCCAACACAAAACCCCACACCAACACAACACAAAGAAAGAGAGAGAGAGAGAGAGAGGAGAAGGGGAGAGAGAGAGGAGAGAAAAGAGAGAGAGAGAGAGAGAGAGAGAGAGAGAGAGAGAGACAGAGAGAGACACACACACACACCCCACAAACACAGGAACACACACACACACTACACACACACACAAGCACACACACACATACTCTCCCCTCACACACTACACCCAAAAAGACTAACACACACAAACACACACACACACCTCTCTCTCTTCCCCACACACACACACACTACACATACAGACACACTACACACACAAACACAACATACTCTCTCTCTCACACACACACTACACACACAGACACACACCCCACACTAACACAAAACACACAGACACACCACACTACACTACACACACCAAAACACACACCCCAACCCCCACACACACACACAAACACAACAACACACACAACACACAAACACACCACACTCCGTTCACACAACACAACCAAACAACACAACACACACACACACACACACCACACACAACACACACACACACACACACACACACACACACACAACACACACACACACACACACGGAGCGGTGTGTGACCCAGTAAGACAGAACAGGATATTTGCTCTGGGAAACGGCAGGCATGGTAAACCACTTCTGCAGCTTCAGTTTAGGGGGAGGGGGGGGGGGGGGGGGATGTGAGGGGGATGGGGGGAGGGTGTGTGTTGTGTGGGGGGGGGGGGGGGAGGGATGAGGGGTGTGGTGGTGCCTGGGGGTGGGGGGTTGTGTTCCACTGTTTACCTTTTACCTGTCTCTTTCTGTGTGTTCGTCTGTGTGTGTCTGCCTGCCTGTGTGTGTGTGTGTGTGTGTGTGTGTGTGTGTGTGTGTGTGTGTGTGTGTTTTGTGTATGTGTGTGTGTGTGTGTATCTGTGTTTATTTCCTTTTATTTCTGTCTCCTAATTCTCTGTCTGCTCTGTGTGTGTATATATATATATGTGTGTGTGTGTATATATGTGTGTGTGTGTGTGTGTGTGTGTGTGTGTGTGTGTGTGTGTGTGTGCGCGCGCGCGCGTGCGTGTTCTCTCTCTCCCTCTCCCTCTGGGGTGTGTGTGTGTGTGTGTCTCTCTCTCTCTCTCTCACTCTTTCTGTGTGTTGTGGTGTGGTGGTGGGGGTGATGTGTGTGCGTGTTCCTATTCTTTTCTCTGTTTTTGTCTGTCTGTCTGTCTGTCTGTCTGTCTGTCTCTGTTGTCTGTTGTGTGTGTGTGTGTGTGTGTGTGTGTGTGTGTGTGTGTGTGTGTGTGTGTGTGTGTGTGTGTGAGTGTGTGTGTGAGTGAGTTCTCTCTTTCTTCCTCTCTGTCATTCTATCTCTGTCTTTCTGTATCTCTTTCTCTCTGTGTTGTGGTGGGGTGGTGGTGGTGGTGGTAGTGGTGGTGGTGTGTGTGTGTTTTCCCATTTCTGTGTCTGTTTCTGTCTGTCTGTCTGTCTGTCTGTCTGTCTCTCTGTGTGTCTCACTGTCACTCTCTCTCTCTCCTCTCCTCTCTCTCTCTCCTTTATTTCCCTTTGTTTCTACTGTGTGAGAGTATAAAATATTGATTTTTAAGATGTATCCCTACGCGCGGGGACTGGATGTAAAAAAGCACATGAGTGCTTATTCATTATCCTCGAAATAAAAGAATTTGTCATTGTCATTGTCATTGTCATTGTTTCTCTCACTGTCTCTCTATCTGTGTGTATGTGCACGCGAGAGATCATCTGCATCATCATCACCGTCATTGTCGTCGTCTTCGTTGTTTCCCCCCCTTTCTCTCCCCTCCTCCCCCACCACCCACCCCCCACCCAAAAATTTCCCCACTCCCACCCACCACCACAATCCCCATCACCCCACCCCAAACTCCACACCTTTTCCACCCCACACCATCCCCCACCCCACCCCCAAAACCCACACCACACTCCACTCCACCCCACCCCACACCCCCTCCCCCCCCCACCCACCACAATCCACCCCCCCCCACACCACATCCACTTAAACACCACCCCCCCACTCCCCCACCCAAAACCCACACCACACCACACCCCCCAAAACCCACACCCCAAACCCCAAACCCACATTCCCCCCCACCCCACACCACATCACCACACCCCACACCCCCCCACCCCCCCCCCCACCCCCCCAAAATCACCCCACCCCACCCCCCCCAACACCACCACACTCCCCCCACACCACCCCCCCCCCCAACACCCCATCCCCCCCAACCACACCACCCCCACCCCCCTACACTCACTCCCCCCCCCAAAAAACCCCACCCCCCCCCCTCCACCCCCACCCACCCCCCCCCACCACACTCCACAAAACCAAAAACCCCACCCACCCCAAAACCACACCCACCAACTCCCCCCACCCCACACTCCCCCCCCAAAACCTACCACCCCACACCCACCCCCCAAAACCCCACCACACCCCCACCCCACACCCCCCAA
>CM054161.1:1465781-1468281 GCA_028751875.1 Rapana venosa
TTTGTCTGTTTTTCTCTTTTTTATCATCTTTTGTTGGTTTGGTTTTTCCTTCTCTTTTGTTTGTTTGTTTGTTTTGGTTAGGGTTTTTTGGGGGGTGGGGGTAGGGGTGGGGTATTCTTAGGATTTTCTTTTAATTGCTTGCTTTGGGGGGGGGGGGGGGGGGGGAGGGTTGTTGGGGGGGGGGGGAGTGTTTTGAAAGGGTTATTTCCTTGTTTTTATTGCGAGACTGTATAAGTATTGGGTTATTATTATTAAGATGTATCCCTAACGGGCGGGGACTGGATGTAAAAAAGCACATGTGTGCTTATTCATTATCCTCGAAATAAAAGAATTTGTCATTGTCATTGTCATTGTCATTGTCTCTCTCTCTCTTTTCTATTTTTGGTTTGCTTTTTCTCTTGTTTCTCTTTTTGTCTTTGTTTTTTGCTTTTTTGTTTGTTTTTCTGGGGTTTTTTGTTCGTTTTGTTTTTTAAAAAGTTTTTTCCTTTGTTTTTACTGTGTGAGAGTATGAGTATTGGGTTTATTATTAAGATGTATCCCTACGGGCGGGGACTAGATGTAAAAAAGCACCATTAGCCTCGAAATAAAAGAATTTGTCATTGTCATTGTCATTCTCTCTCTCTCTCTCTCTCTCTCTCTCTCTCTCTCTCTCTCTCTCTCTCTCTCTGGTGACAGGTCATGTAGTGTAAAGCTAAAAAAACAAGACAAAACAACTTTTATAATGAAAAATGTCACGACCAACACTCCGTTCCCACAGGCTCAAACAATTTGGAGCTGATCCAGTTGAACTTTGGGTGACAAGAACTGAGGGCAAGTGATCTCTGCATAGAAACAGCTTTCAATGCACTCCTTGACTAATTATGTATGACAGAGCAGGCTGTTGGTCGTGGCATTCATCTTAGAGAATTGCGTCAGATTTGGGGTTTTTTGGGGGAAGCGAGGAGATGGGAGGTAAAGTTGGGTTGGTGGGGGTGTCTCTTTGGTTGTACAAGTTTGCCAGGTAAGGACAGGGACAGCTCAGTGGTCAGAGCACTCGCTTTCCTCAAGCTAAGGTTAAGCAGCATTGAGCGTGGTTACCTCTTGGATGGGTGGCCTTGGTTTCAGTACAGTCCCCCCAGTTCACCCAGCTGTAAATGGGTAACCTGGCCTCTTTAGGGTCAGGGAAAGTAAAGCAGTGAGGGAGAGAGGTGCCGCCCTCAATATGCTGGCCCCTGGAGAAATTGAGGTCTGTGATGCCCGCTCCCTACAACGAGGGCATAGATTATGGGAACACCTTGATCTTTCCACTTCACTAGTTACCCCAACACCTGCAAAGCTTTCAAACCCAACTGAGGTCACAGTGACACGGGTTTGCTTGCAATAAGCTCCCTTGCCAAAAAAAAAACCAAACTGATGAAGAAGAAAACACGTGGATGGCAATATATTCAGTGCTCTTTTTGTGCCCTTCTCTCTCTCCTTTGGCTCACGTGTGCCATTGTGTCAGTGGACCAAAGGCCAGCATTTTCAGCTGCAGGGTGAACAAGAGTGTACGAGGAAGGGAGAGAACTGGGAGGGGAACATCGAGACATTGCTAAATTGAAAAAAAAAATGGGAGAGGTGGGTAGGGGGGTGAGATGAGGGGTGGGGTGGGGGGGTAGGTGGTGTTTAAATTTGTGCCTATTTCTCGATGATTTATGTCTGCCTTTTTTTGTTTGTTTGTTTTTTTGGTTTTGTTTGGGGGTAGTTTTTTTGACAGGAGGGGTGGGTTAGGAGTTTAGGTGGGGTAGGGAGTGGTGGTGGTGGTGGTGGTGGTGGTGGGGTTATGTGTATGGCGTAAGACGTGTTTTACCCAATTCTTATCCTAAGTAGCCAGTACTGCTGTATGCTTTTGTTTCGTTTTTCGTTCTTCGGCTAGAGCTCTGAGGTTCATAAATAGATTTTGTGTATGCAACCTCTTTTAGCCGACCATGAAGGTAGCCGCATTCCGACTTCAGGGATGCATGCTGGGTATGGTCGTGTTTCCGTAACCCACCGAACGCTGACATGAATTACAGGATCTTTAACGTGGATGTTTGATCTTCTGCATGTGTGTAATGCACACGAAGGGAAGTAAGGCACTGGCAGGTCTGCACTTGAAGTTGACCTGGGAGATCGTAAAATACCCTGGTCAGACATTTTGATTTGCATTTGCAAGATGTAGCGCTATGTAAATTCCATGTATCATCATCATCATCATCATCATCATCATCATCATCATCATCGTCATCGTCATCACCATCATCATCATTCTTCTTCTTAGCATGTTGCATATTCTTCCTCTTTCTGCTATCCACTAAACACTGTCACAGAAAACAGGATTCTTTGATCATGTCGACTGGATCTTCTGCATGTACGTGTGTGTGTGTGTGTGTGTGTGTGTGTGTGTGTGTGTGTGTGTGTACGTGCACGTAACTGAATAGGGAGGGCACTGGCAGGTCTGCACGTTAAGTTCGTCTGGAAGGTCCCTGGTTTTAAACAAAAG
>CM054161.1:1475781-1490781 GCA_028751875.1 Rapana venosa
AGACTTGTTTGTGGCCCTATACCCATTCATATGACCCTCTATCTAAACAGTGACAAATTAATGCAGCCCTGAGACTGAGTCATAATACGCAAAAGTGGTTTGTTGTATGACATCTTAAGCAACAAAGGAAAGAATGACCCTATTCAAGGCAAAGATAAGGGAAGTGACCCGGTTTCCATTCCGGCCAAACCAGAACAGGAAGTCATGTGACAGGGTCACGTGCAGGCACTGGAAGAGCACGTCATCAGTGTGTAATGCAGGAAATAGGAAGGTTAGCGCCCTTTGATTGATTCTGAGGTTAAAAGAGTGCGAAATTACTGTACAGGATCTTCCGAAGGGTTAAGGGTTCGAATCCTTCTCTAAGTATTGTGTCTGAAGAGTGAAGGTAGGAAAATAAAAGCTTTTTCTTGGCATTCATATTACTGGATGTGTGCACATTCTATTTATGTGTATACATAGAGGGGCTTTCAGTAATTGGTGGTGGGGGGGGGGGGGGGATGGCTATCAATGTAAATAGCATCACCACATTCTGGAAATTCTGTGCTCGAAATTTCCTCTTTTCTATCACTCTCTTTGTTTCTGCTTTGTTGCTTTTCTTCATGTGCCCCCCTCCTTCTTGTCTGTCTTCTGCCTACTTGGTATATCCTCCTGGCTTTCTTTTCTTCCCAGAAAGACTTTAAAAACAATAGTTCTCTCTTATGCCCAAGTCGGATGGGCTGACTTGTCATCCATTACTACCAGGTTGGTACCTGACTTGTCTGGGGCTTAACGGCAGCGTGACACATTTTTGCTCATATACCAGACAACAATAGTTTGCTGTCTGAGCCTTCAGGAAGACAATATCACCTGATGTGCCACGTTCTGTTTATGTGTAGGCTCTTCCAGTAATTATCCATACAATCTAACCCTTCAAGGTGCACCTTAGAGATTGGAGATTTTTCTTTTTATACTTACTATCCCCACACTTAAAATCTTCAAGATGCGGGGCAGGATGGCCTAGTGGTTAGAACCTTGTGCTCGTGACTCGACATTTCGGGATCGAGCCACCACGGAGGCACCTGTTTTAGGGAATTTTCCCCAGGAGTTAGCTTCAGTACTGACTCCATTTCTCCCAACAGTCCTTCCTGATGAGACTATAAACCGAGACCTAGTGTGCTAATGCACACACACACATTTTTCCCCTACGTTAAAATGTAACAACACTATCCCTACGTTAAGTGAGAGAACCCCTCTCTCCCTACACCTGCTCTGTGCACATTTGTATGCTACCGTAACCCTGTAGTGGATGATACAGAGGGAAGGGTTAGTAGATGGTTTGTTACCCTGTAGCGGGTTACCTGTAGGGAAAAGGTTTTAAAAACCCGTTCCACCTTTCGGAAGAGTAGGCCATGTCGTCGCTTTTATAAACGCAGGTACGCAAGTGTCGTGTTTAGACACCATCCCTGAAGTCAGAATGCCGCTACCTAAATGGTGGGTAAAAACGGTCGCATTCATAAAAATCTGACCATTGGTGAACGTGGAAGCTCTAACGAGAAGGACCCCGACCCCCGCAAAACCCCCCCCCAACAAAAACACCCCAACAACCCCCCCAAAAAAAACAACAACAACCCACAAACAAACAACCCCCCCCAACCCCCCCCCAAAAAAAAACAACAACAACCAAAAAACACACACACAAAAACAAACCCCAAACTCAACCCCAACCCAACAACAAAAACAAAAACAAACAAAACCAAAAGAAAAGAAAAAAGAAAAAAACAACCCCCAAACAAATAAAAACAACCTTTCAGATGCACGCTAAAGATAAAAGAGATTCTGTGACTTGACCATCTGCAACATTTCCAACCTTCAAGATGCACGTTAAAGATACTTGGTACATCAGCTCAAAGTTCAATGGATGACACAGGGGAAGGGGGAGAGAGGAGGTGGGGGAGGGGAGGAGGACACTGACATAATTTATTACTTGACTGTAAGAAAAATTGCCTGTGACTCAGATATAAACGAACTTTGGTCTGCTGAAGACTTAGGGTTTAACAGAAAGGGAAAACACTATGCTGTTAGTCACAAGCAATTTCTTGGCCTAATACTCGGCAAGGATGGATGGATGGATGGTAAGAGAGAGGGAGAGAGAGAGAGAGAGAGAGAGAGAGAGAGAGAGAGAGAGAGAGAGAGAGACAGACAGACAGACAGACAGACAGACAGACAGAAAGAGACTGACAGACAGAGACATGGAGAGAGAGACAAAGAGACAGGAGAGAGACAAGAGAGAGAGACAGAGAGACAGAGATAGAGAGAGAGACAGACAGACAGAGGTAGGCGAGAGAGAGAGAGAGAGAGAGAGAAGAGAGAGAGAGAGACAGACAGACAGACAGACAGACAGACAGACAGAAAGAGACTGACAGACAGAGACATGGAGAGAGAGACAGAGAGACAGGAGAGAGACAAGAGAGAGAGACAGAGAGACAGAGATAGAGAGAGAGACAGACAGACAGAGGTAGGCGAGAGAGAGAGAGAGTGTGTCAGAGAGAGAGACAGAGACAGACAGAGGTAGGATAGTGAGAGAGAGACAGAGACAGAGAGACAGAGACAGACAGATAGAGGAAGGATAGATAGATAGAGAGATTGAGAGAGATAGAGACAGAGAGACAGAGACATATAGAGACAGAGAGACAGAAACATATAGAGACAGATGTAGGATAATAAAAATAAAGATGCAGAGAGAGAGAGAGAGAGAGAGAGAGAGAGAGAACTTTGAACCCCTGACAGATTTATTCATAGACTGCTGACCCATAATTGAAGGGTGGGGGGTTGCTGATCAAATAAGGGAATAATGATAAGAATACACAGTAAATAACACACACACACACACACACACACACAAGATTCAAGATTGAATTCCTTTCACCCCTTCTGATAGGAAAACAAATACAGTTGCAGACATGAAAAAAAAAAAAAAATGTTGCGCTCCTCTTGTGGCGACGCGCTCTCCCGCTCTCCCCGGGGAGAGCAGCCCGAATTTCACGGAGAGAAATCTGCCGTGACTTAAAGTGGTATGAAATGAAATCTGAGCGCTTTGATTTGTTGCTTTACAAGATTCAGCGCTATATAAATTCCATACATTATTATTATTATTATTATTTTTGGGGTATGGAGGATTACAAACCAACTCAACAGGAGAATAAACCTAACGGCAATACACCCCCCAAAATAATATCAGTACTAACAGGAACTGAAAAGCAAGAGTTCATCGCAAAATGGTAAGCAAACAGTATCAAAGACTCAAGACTATTTTTTAAAGTATGCAGATTTCTTTAAAAAGCACAATCTACACTTGTGAAAGACAAAGTGAAATTTCAAGAAATACCTACAAATCTTATGAATTTTGAGAGGGACAGGAGAACTTTTCGAGATTTGCATTTCATTAGCCTACAAAAATTATAACTGGACATGGGTTGAAGAAAGCGGAGAGAGAGAGAGAGAGAGAGAGAGAGAGATGTTACTGTCCTTATACCTCTGGTACACTGTAAGAAAAAAACACCTGACCCATTTTATTTGTTGTTTGACAAACGCTATGGCCGAGTTGTTAAGACCGTTCGATTTCAATCCCATGGGTCCATGAAGTCGTGGGTTCGAATCTTGGCGTCAGCGTCTGGTGAATTAAGGGTAGGGGATTTTTACCATCTCCCAGGTCAACTTCAAGTGCAGACCTGCCAGTGCCTTCATTCCCTTCGTGTATATTACGCATGCAAGAAGATCAAATACACACGTTAAAGATCCCGTAATTCATATCAATGTTCGGTAGGTTACAGAAACACGAACATACCCAGCATACATCCCCGAAGTCGGAATGCAGCTATCATTTTTATGTTCATTTAAAAAAATTTATTTTGGGTTTGTTGTTTAAAAAATGCGGGCTATTTTCATGGTGGGAAAACACACACACACACACACACACACACACACAACGGTCGCATACGCAAACATCTCACCGTTGGTGAACCTCGGAGCTCTAGCCGAGGAAGGAAAACTAAAAGTGTGTTTATTGCCTGCCCTGTCTCTGGCCCTTAATCACATCCACTCGCTCATTCAGAGTTTACTATGTACCCCCTATCGATATACCGTGATGATTTATATTCTAGCGCCATCACTTTGGCTGATAGCTAAGTTTGCTTTCAGGCGTCGTTGAGGCCACCTACCAGTGGAGACTCTGCCATGTGGTGAAGCGCTTTAGTGATATTCAGCACAGTCTGCGAGGTCGTGCTCTTTTTTTTTGCAAGCAGAGCAATACATGGGTATTGGAAGAGGATGTCAGTTGTTTCGTGGTGCAGTCTTGCAAACGAAATGACGAATGTTTTTACCTAAACTGCATTTTGGAGATAATGTATGTGTTCTTCTTGTTCCTGATTTTTCATCATTGCCATCATCGTCGACGTCGTCGTCGTCATTATCATCGTCGTCGTCGTCATCATCATCATTATCGTCATCGTCGTCGTCGTCGTCGTCGTCATCGTCATCATCATCATCATCATCATCATCTACCTCTTCTTCTTCATCATCCTCTTCTTGTCCACCTCCTCTTCTTCTTTCTGTGTCATTTTCTGCGAACTGGATCGATGTACACTTGAGTCAAAACTGCATTAAAATGATGCCAAAAGGTTTGTAAAGCTGTCAGTGTCAACTCCTCTCTCTCTCTCTCTCTCTCTCCTCTTCTCTCTCTCTCTCTCTCTCCCCCCCTCTCCTCCACCCCCCTCTCTCTCCCCCCTCTCCCCCCCCTCTCTGTCACGCTCTCATGTCTATTTTCAGCCTACCCAGCCCATTCTCCTGCCTCTTTTCAAGGAAATCCAAAAAACAAAAAAAAATCGCATGAACTTTTTGAGGAACTGCTCTGAAGTGGGAATGTGTGGGCTGAGGCCAGCAGGCAGACCTCCTGCATACAGAGTGACAAGCACAGGAGAAGACCTGGCACTACACATTCTACCAATGGTGGATGGTGGATCGGTGGTCTAGAGGTAACGCGCCTGTCTAGAAAGCGAAAAGTCCGGGTCGGAAGTGTGCGGTGGTTCGAATCCCGTTTGGACCCGAAACTTCCAACCCCCCCCCCCCTCCATTAGACCATGTGTGGTGGTCTGGGCGCTAGTCTTTCGGATGAGACGATAAACCGAGGTCCCGTGTGTTACACAAAATTATTTGGCGCACGTAAAAGAACCCACGGCAACAAGAGAGTTGACCCTGGCAAAATTCTGTAGAAAAAAGCCACTCTGATAGGGAAACAAATAAAGTTGCAGACAGGGAAAAAAGAACAAAAAATGGGTGGCGCTGCTCTTGAAATCTGCCGTGACTTAAAGTGGTATACAATAAATAAAATAAGGCCATATTCAAGGCCAGGGAACGTGGAAGAAGAAGAAGAAGAAGAAAAGAAAAAGGAGAAGAAGAAGAAGAAGAAGAAGAAGAAGAGGAAGCAGAAGAAGCAGAAGAAGAAGTTGGATTTTATGTTGGGACGGTGGCATACACAAAAATCTCACCATTGGTGAACCTCGGAGCTCTAGCCTAGCGGAGGAAAGGCAAAATCTGGATGAATGAACGAACTAACGAAGGAATGAATCATGTTCCATTTTTTTTAAAAGGTGGTTGTTCAATCTCCCATTTTTTAGTGTTTCGATGGCGACGACGACGATGACAACGACAACGACGAAGAAGAAGAATCTCCATTAGTGAGTCAGCTACTCCCTACCATGTTAACCCGGAAATGACCTGTTGAACTGAAAACCCCAATCTTCAAACTGTGAAGGAGAAAAAGGGCTCCTCTTTCTGGTGATAATAATAATTATTATTATTATCATTATGTGCTCGACTTTTTAGACACATATTTTTTGGAGTCACAGTCTTCTGAGTAGTAACCCCATTGGCCAATATTTCACAGAGGCGACGATACACATAATCCGCTTAAGGAAAGCAGCCAAAAAAAAGGGGCTGAACCGAAATCAGTATCTTTGAAATACGAGAAGAAAAAACTACAAACTGATAACCTCTGCGCTAGTTTCAGAACCAAGACACACACACACATAATAAATAATATAATATATATATATATATATATATATATATATACCAACAACCACAAGAAAGGTTTGGGGTTGGGGGGAGGGGGGGGGGGAGGCAACCCCCAAACCTTTCAAGCACAACTGTAACGAAATATTTCACAACCGATCCAGCTTTTCAAATAACGGGCTTTTAGGGAAAAGACAGAAATCGGCCATTGCAACCATATTTTATTGGTTTGTTTTTCTTCCCCATTAGTGGGGGGCTAGAATTCAACATTCCTCTGTCATTTGCTTGGGTCAGATAACTCTAAAGTAACTCTTTCACCCAACCTCACAACACAGAAAGAGATGGGGCCCTTGAAACTATATCGTTGTTTGTTCACCACAAGTGGGGCTCCCATGTACCTTTTGTCTGTCATTTGCTGGGTCAGATAACTCTAAAGTAACTCTTTCACCCAACCTCACTACACAGAAAGAGATGTGTCACCTTAACAATGTTGTGTCTCCATGTACCTTTGTCTTCTATTTGCTGGTCAATAAACTCTAAAGTAACTCTTTCACCCAACCTCACTAAAACACAAAAGCATGGCCATTGAAACATATTGTTTTTGTTCACAGGTGGACAGGATTCCTCTGATTATTGTGGCTTTTTTAAAAAGATGTATTTATTTCTTCTATTTTTCAAGATAATGGTTGAAGCACTCATGCAGTCTTTTTTTGATCAACAGTCCTTTTGTGTAATGCATTTTGTCAATTTGTCATCCATCCACTGACCGCACCAACTGCCCTGTCTCCTTCCGATAAGCGAAACGGTTTAACTCGTTTGTGCAAGATGTCTGCATGCGTATTTGCACACAGAATCATCGGTTTACCAGTCCATCAGACTTTGCTAGAAGTGAGTCGGCCATGATGTTAACTGCAGAGGAAAAATCCTCTTGAACTGAATTGAAACCAGGTTCTCAGACACAAACATCACTCTAACCACAGCATCCCCTGCCCCCACTTGTCTTGGAAGATAAATCTGAAGTAACTCTTGACTAAAAAATCACGACCGATAAATAATAGAAAACAGAGGAACCAAAGGCTTTATCTACCTGTAACTGCCTTCAGCAATCATAATGTGGCCATGGTTGACTGCGCTTGTCAGGAGAGAGAAGGGCTTCAAAGGAAACTTGCAGCATTGCACTAGGCTTGTCTTTCAGCTAATCACGATTTGACATCCTTGAAGGGGCACTTTGTCTAGGGTGGAAAATGTTTATCAAATTTATACAAAAAAGCACCCCCTAAAAAAAGAGAAAAAGGAAACAAGTGTGTTTGTATCATGATATTGGGTGTGTGGAGGGTTGTGAGTGATGGATATGTTGTTAAAAGCTTGGGTTTTGTTGTCTTTTTGTTTCGTTTTTTTGTGTGTGTGGTTTTTTGGTTGGGTTGTTTTTTCAAAAAAGAGACAGGATATGAGCTGTTCATATGGAAAAAAAAATTTTGTCTGTCTGCCTGTTGTCTGTCTTCTGTTTGTTTGTCTGTTCTTCTCTCTCTCTCTTCTCTTCTTCTTCTCTTCTTCTAATTTTCTTTGACGAGGGCTGTATGTAAAATAAGCCAACACGTGTAATTATTCTTTCCCCCCACTCATTGAAAAAGTTCAAAACCCTCTCTCTCTCTCCTCTCCTCTCTCTCCTCTCTCTCTCTCTCTCTCTCTCTCTCTCTCTCTCTCTCTCTCTCTCTCTCTCTCTCTCTCTCTCTCTTTTCCTCTCTCTCTTCCACCCTCTCTCTCTCTCCCCTCCCCTCTCTCTCCCCTCCCCCCCTCTCTCCCCTTATTCATTTTAAGGCTTACCTATCTATTCCGTTTTTTGTTCAACCTGTCATGACAAAATGGAAGAGTTTTTCAATAGAATATTTATTTTCCTCCCATGGTTACAAGGTTAATGTGTTACTTTATCAAGCATGTACGAAGCGAGGAGAGAGAGAGAGAGAGAGAGAGAGAGGGGGGGGGGGGGGGGGGGGGGGGGGGGGGGGGGGGGGGGGGGGGGGGGGGGGGGGGGGGGGGGGGGGGGGGTAGCAGGCAGGCAGGCAGACAAGTCATAATTATTTTATATAACTGAAAATTTACGACACTTAGTTTGACCTAAATTCAATCTTGAGTCCTTTTCTTTTCTTTTTCTTTATTATTATTTTTAAAAAACCAACTATACATTTTTACACAATTCGAAACGGGAACAGATAATGTTTCATATTTTGCATTTTCTAATAAGTTCATCATCAAAGTAGGACCTTAATTTATTTATTTATTTATTTATTTATTTATTCTTTTCTTTTGAGGATTAAAAAAAAATTCTTTTATTTCGAGGATAATGGAATAGGCACACGTGCGCTTTTTTTTTTTTACATCCAGTACCCGTGTGTATGCAGTTCTGTAAATTTTGTCATCCGTTCCCACCAGCACACAATGGCCTACTCTTTTGAAAAGTTGAAAAGGTTTTAACGTGTGCGCAAGATGTTCTGCGTGTGTTGGCACACTGGGCCTCGGTTTATAGTCTCATCCAAAAGACTTTTTGGGGAGAGTGGAGTTGGCACTGATGTGAGTTAACTCCAGAGGGGGGGGGGGGGGGGAGGGAAGAGTCCTTGAGCGATGTGGACCCGGGGTCGCAGCACGAACGCATCTATCTTTATAACTGACATTCCACTTATTTCGCCTACTCTCCTCTGTCCCCTTTCTCTCCTTCTTTATCCCTCAAAACCCACCACTTTCACCATCGACCGAACAATATCCCTTATATGATTCTCATAATCATCATCATCAAAGACCGTGACCTTGGCGGTTCTGTGGGGGAGACATTAATATTACGTATTGTTGGATAAAGCTTCCTTTCCATCCATTGGTCCCGGCTCTTGGCAGTATGTGCCGAGTACCTGTGTCCATTCTCTGATTTGTCCATCCATGACTTGTACTGTTTCCTCCTTCTGCACCTTTTGAGTGTTCATAGCTTAGTACTGTTTTGGCAGAGAGTGTCTGGCGGGTTGGAACTGGCCCGTTACTAGTCAGCTTTTTCTCATGACTTTGGGGAGGAATGGGGTTCCTGTGGTACTGCCAAGGACGTGTTACTTGACTTGACAAATTCGGGTCTATGCGATCTCAACCAGGATACCCCAGTATTTCTATGGCATTTTGTTTTCGAATGATGGATTCGCTTTGGTTCGCTTTCATGTCCTACAATGTCCAATAGAGCCTACCACAGTCAATCTAACATAAAACAAATCAGTATCACGAGGTCACACGCTGAATATCACGTGACCGTGGTGACCTTGATCTTCACTGAGCCATGAGGGAAAGGGCTGTGTAATATATTTTATATATAATGCTATGCAGCAGGATATGCTTGAGTCAGTATGGCAGTGCACACACGCATACACTCACCAATATCTGGGTGCGTCAGTTGTTACGTCAGCAATGTTGAAAGTGTTGGGTTGGTGAATGGGGTGTGGGTGTGGGTGTGTTTTTCTTGTTTTTAGTAAAATTTTATATGTATGTATGTATGTATATATATATATATATATATTATATTATATATATATATATATATATATATATATATATATATATATATATATATATATAGAGAGAGAGAGAGAGAGAGAGAGAGAGAGAGAGAGAGTAAGGAACTAAAGAAGAAGAAGAAAAAGAAAAGGAATTGAGAAGAAGAAAAGATGAAGAAGAAGAAGAGGAGGAGGAGGAGGGGGAGGAGGAAGAAGGAGGAGGAGGAGAAGGGGAAAAAGAGGAAGAGGAGAGAGAAAAAAAATTACAAAAAATTGCAAAGAACTCAGAACAAGAATTTGAAAGAAGAATTAAGAAAAGAAGAATTAGAGAAGAGAAGAAGAAGAAGAAGAAGAAGAAGACTGCAAAGAAGAAGAAGAGTTGCGAAGAATTGAGAAGAAGAATTGCGAAGAGACAGACAAACAGACAGAAAGTCAGAGACAGACAGACAGATAGACAGGCAGACAGCCAGACAGCCAGAGCAGACACACAGACAGGCAGACAGAGAGTGAGAGAGAGAGAGGAGAGAGAGAAGAAGACAGACGACAGACAGACAGACAAAGACACACAGAAACACCCAAAGACAGACACACAAAAAAACCAGAGAAAAGAAAAAAATATATATAAAAGAACTTATAGAACGAAATCCTGCTTTCCTATAACAAAACACTCTACCACACTCCATCGAACCTGAGTTACACCCTTTTACCTTTTAAGCCTTTACAAACTTTAGGCCCACCGAAAACAGAACAATCGGGGCATACTTCCTGTTCCACTCCGCCAGGCTTGCAATACCTGGAAGAGGCAAAAGGTCACAAGTGGCTAGGTCCTTTTTTTCTTTTTCTTCCTTCTTTTTTATTTTTAGTTGTGGAAACACTACAGCGTGACTGTCCCGTGGACACTGGCTGAGTGTCACGTGACCCCTGGTGACCTGCGTGATTGGTCACGCGTGAAAGGTTATTGGTGCGTCATGCCGAGTTTCATGATGTATGTCCTTATGGGCGTACTTTTCCCAGCGTTCAAGAGGGTTCTTTTTTTAAGCACACACACACACACAAGACACACACACACACGCACACACACAAAATCAAGGGCGGGTGGGGTGGGTGGGGTGGGGTAGGGGTAGGGTGGGTTTGTGGTACATATTTTTTAGGGGCTGGGTGGGGGTTGGGGGAAGGGGACGGGTGGGGGGGGGGGGGGGGGGGGGGGGAGGAGGGGGGTCACTCCTTAAGGTTAGAGCTCATGTATGCGACAGGTTGGGGTGTTTTTTTCCCCGTTTTTTCCCTGCACCATGAAGGTAGCCGCATTCCGACTTCAGGGATGTTTAATAATATATATATTATGTTGGAGTTTATATAGCCACGAATCATGTCAAAGCACAAATCAAAGCGTCAATTTGTTTTTAATCACGGCAGATTCCTCCGTGAAATTCGGGCTGCTCTCCCCCGGGGAGAGCGGAAACGCGTGCACACTAACGCGCACACACACTTCACCCTTTTTTTTTTTTTTTTTTTTTTTTCTGCAGCTGTATTTGTTCCCTCACAAGAGTGGCTTATCTAAAATTTTGCCAGACAACTCCATGTTGCCGGGTTTTACGTGCGCAATATTAGTGAACACACGGGACCTCGTTATCTTCATCCGAAAGACTAGCGCCAGACACCACTCATGGTCTATGGGGGAAAATTTCGGCAACGGTACAACGCGCACACTTCAGACCGACTTTTCGCTTCTAGACAGCGCGTTACTCTAGACCCCGACACACTGGTATGTTCGTGTTTCCTAAGCCACGGAACACTGAATGAATGACAGGATCTTTAACGTGCATATTTGATCTTTTGCACACACAACACACACACACACACACACACACAACACACACAGATTCAAGATTCAAGATTTAATTCCTTTCACCCATTTGAGGTATGGAGGATTACAAACGAATTCAACAGGAGAATAAACCCAACAGCAATACACCCAAACATAATAGCAATACTAACAGGAACTGAAAAGCAAAGAGTTCATCATAAAATGATAGCAAACAGTATCAAAGACTCAAGACTATCTCACACACACACACACACCACACACACACACAACACACACACACACACACACACACACACGCACACACACACGCACGCACGCACGCACGCACGCTTACACACACACACACACACACAGAGGAAATGAAAGCACTGGCAGGTCTGCACTTGAAGTTGACCTGGGAGATTGTAAAAATCCCCACCCTTAATTCACCAGACACTGCCGAGATTCGAACCCACGACTTCATAGGCCCGTGGGACTGAAGTGCAAAGGTCTTAACTCTCAGAGGACGGCTGCACGGTTTCGGACGACTCGCTGCTATAGGGGATTTGCTGTTTGCAGATTTTTCACGTGGTGGCCACATATACTATGACTCGCGCAGCTAAACATAGCTTTGTGAGCCTGTCCAACGTGGAATGCAGTGCGTTGTCGGGTGATTCCGTGTGATCCGAGCTCTTTGTTCGCAGTTGTAGGGAGTAGCCGACACGCCCAGCATTTTTGCATATGTGTCAGAAGCAAAACAGGGATCAGATTAGGTCTCCATGACGGCGTTTTACTAAAGTGAAAGCTTCAATTATTATATATATGTACTAACCCAGTATGTTATACATAAGTTAAGAAAATTTCATTTTCTTACTATGTGTATTTTGTATTTTGTATGATTTTTTTTTTTACTAACCATTACAAATGGGCCGTCTGTGGGGAAAAGCAAGGGAGAGAATTGGCCGTCCCAAGTGAGTTAACCACTCAGCTATAGCATCTGTCTTGTGGTACCTGAAATTTAACTTCAACCCTTTTCTGTTTCAAGAAAGCCTATCTTGGGGTAAAAAGGTAAAGGTGTCCCATAACCTATGTGATTGTAGGGGGAGCCAGGCGTCAGAGACCTCACTTCTCTAGGGCCAGCATATTGAGGGCGGCGCCCATCTCCTCTCCCTTGCTGCTTTACCTTCCCTGACCCTAAAGAGGGCAGGTACTCATTTACAGCTGGGTGAACTGGGGGACTGTACTGAAGCCAAGGCGCGCAAACGGTCACCCATCCAAGTGGTAACCACGCTCAACGCTGCTTAACCTTGGCTGGGGGAAAGCGAGTGCTCCGACCACTGAGCTATCCCGTCCCTTTTAATTTCAACACCCTGAGAAATTCTATTTCAAAGCCTATCTCGGGGTACATGAATTTTAACAGTATTACAAAATAACAGCATTACAGAAAAAAATAATATAAACACATGATAAATGCTGTCATTGCACAATGCAATCATACTCTGGTTGTGCACCAATGAATAACATAGCTTCTTAAAGGAAAGTACATGCATTTTTATGAGACACACGTAGTGTAAATGGAATACAAGATTGTGTTTGCACAGCTATAGATTCATAATGCTGAGACACACAAATAATTTCCCCCCTGGAGTTTAACATCAATGCCGACCCCACCCCCCTTGAAAGTACTTCAGATGAAACTCTAAACCTATTTCTAACTTTTTAAAATATTTATTTATTTATTCTTTTATATCGAGGATAATGGAATAAGCACTTATGTGCTTTTTTACGTCCAGTCCCCGTGTGTATGCATTTAAAAAATCTGTCATATGTTCCCACCGGCACACAATGGCCTACTCTTACGAAAAGCGGAACAGGGTTTTAGTGTGTGCGCAATATGTTCTGTGTGCGTTCGTAGGAGATTGAGGCATCAGAGAGAGAGAGAGAGAGAGAGAGAGAGGAGAGGAGAGAGAGAGAGAGAGAGAGAGAGAGAGAGACACACACACACACACACACACACACACACACACACACGCGCGCGCACGCGCACACACACACACACACACGCACACACACACACACACACACACACACACACAGAGCAGAACAGAACATCGTTTATTGCCATGGAAGCCTAGAAGGTTTACAGACACAGGTAAACAAATGGGTAAGGAAAAAGAAATCACCCAAGATTTATGCAATCATAAACATACTTCGCAAATGGTCCTTGACGTTCGTCAAAGTGTACGAAATCACTTAGAACCAAATCATCAAAACATATTTGTTGGATTGGAAGGTGTGTGTGTGTGTGTGTGTGTGTGTGTGTGTGTGTGTGTGTGAGTCAAGTAAAAATTTTTTTTCCAGATGGTGTGTGTGTGTGTTGTTGTGTGGTGTGTGTGTGAGTGACAGACAGGGTATATAGCTATTTTGAAATGTGCACGATTTGTGGTTGTGTGTGTGTGGTGTGTGTGTGTGTGTGTGTGTGTGTGTGTGTGTGTGTGTGCGCGCGCGCGCGTGTGCTGTGCGTGTGCTTGTGCGTGGGTGCGTGCGTGTGTGTGTACCACAGACAGGGCAAGTAGCTATTTTGAAACGCGCATGACTTTGTGCGTGCGTGCGTGTGTTGTGTGTGTGTGTGAGGTAGAGATAGAGAGAGAGAGCGAGAAGAGAGATGAGAGAGAGAGAGAGAGAGAGGGGAGTGTGAGAGAGGAGAGAGAAGGAGAGGAGAGAGAGACAGACAGACAGAGACAGACAGACAGACAGACAGACCCAACGATTTTTAAAAAAAAAAGCTATTTTGGATATGCCCATACATGACTGTGTATTGCGGCATGCCAGCAGTGAACTATGCCTAAACCCATCAGATTCCGATACGATCAGCAGCTACAAAAAGTGCAGTGCAGCGATCAGGTGAAAGGAAAAATAAAATAACTCAAACGAAACGAAACAAAACCCCAAAGCCAAGAAAAAAAAAGAGGAGGGGGAGGGGGGGGGGGGGGGGGGGGGGGGGGCAAGGAAAGAGCACAAGGAAAAGTTTTATTTAAAAATGTAAGCAATTTCCCTCCCCCCCTCCTCCACCCCCCCCCCCCCCCCCCCCATGCCAAACCCAACCTACGCACACACACAACCACACACCGCTGCACACCCCGCCCCCCGCCACACACACCCACACACCCACACACACCCCCTCACACCCATCCTCTCTCGCCCCGCGGCGCCACTGCCGCCACACCACACCACACACACACCTCCTCTCCAACCCCCCCCCCCCCCCCCCCCACAACACACACTCAAAAGAAACTCCAAACCCAAAGCAAAAATCAAAGGAAAAAAAAGCTCCAAAGACTCCCCCCCCCTCAACAACCCTCCCCCCCCCCCCCAACAAAACACAACCCCAAAACAAAATACCCCCCCAAAAAAAAACAACCCCAACTACAACAAACAAACAACAACAAACGAAAACCAAACCAAAGCAACAAAACGACAACAACAAAATTAAAAAAAAACCCAGCCAACCAAAGAATTCCCCCCACCCCCTGAAAAAAACAAACCCCAAACAACCTCCAAGTAATAATAATAAAAAATAATCTAAAAAAAAAAAAAAGAAAGCCCCAGATTCCCTCCCCTCCC
>CM054161.1:1495781-1505781 GCA_028751875.1 Rapana venosa
TCATTATCATCATCATCATTATCATCATCATCACAGCAGTTTGTCTGTTTGTGTAACTATGTAGTTTATATTAAATTGTCAGCTTACATTACATAAATGTGAAAAAAAATCTACGTCACTGGCGACCTCTGCTGCTTGTCATAGTTGTTTTTTTAAAATTTATACTATGACGTGCAAAGCTTGATATTTTAAACTGGTGTGCCAGTTACACACACACACACACCACACACACACACACACACACACAAGAAGACACCCCCCAAAAAAAACCCAACAACAACAAAAAACCAAACAACAAAAACAACAACAACCCGAAAAAGGAAAAAAAAAAAGGGGGGGGGGGGGGGGGGGGGGGGGGGGGGGGGGACGAAAAATTAGCCTGTCATTTACAGATGATATCATGGACTATTCCCGCTTTTTCTTTGTGTGTGGGGGAGATAGCATAGTCCCTTTCATGGTACCTGGAGACATAATTCAATATTTATTATATAGATTGTTTGTTTCGTTCCTGGGCTTGAGCCCCCATGGTGAGATTCATGCCTATGCGACCATCTTTTCCCTCACCATTTAGGCAGCTGTATTCCGATTTCGGGGATGATGTCCAAACACCACACCTGTGTACATGCCTGGGTGGTTTTTCCTTTCTTTCTGTCATCCCTTCCGACTGGCACATAATGGCCTACTCTTCAGAGAGGCTGAGCGGGATTTTAATGTGAGCGCAAAGATGTTCTGCGTGTGTTCGCACATGGGGGTCTTGGTTTGTAGTCTCATCTGAAGGATTTTGACATTCAGTTTGATTTTTTCCGTCAAACTGGGAAGAAAGGGTGAGGCTGGGAATCTAACCCAGAACCTCACGGTTTTCCTGTTGGCAGGCGAGCGTCTTAACCATCCTGCCACCTTCCTTCCTGAAACACGAACGATATTCATTAAAACATACCAGCTTCTTCTTCTTCTTCTTCTTCTTCTTCTTCGTCATCGTCGTCGTCGTCGTAGAACGCTCAGACAGCTACTATGGTTCTCTGTCATAGGAGCGAAAATGCGTTGCGCTGCCCTTAAGCGCCTGACAAGTCAGGCCCTGCACATCCGACTTCGGCGTGGGGAGAAAATTGCAAGAAGGCAGAACATAGACAAAAGAAGGCGGTGACAGGAATTAAAAGGAACAAGGCAAAAACAAGGAGAGGGATAGAAAAGAGGGAACTGCAAGCACAGAATTTTGAGAAGGTGGGGATGTTCTTTTTACTGGCAGGAACCCCCACTCCCACCCCCCATCCCCATAGAGAAAAGATGTCTTTTTTAAAAAAGTACCCCAAAGAAACGATGTTTCTCTGTTGGATGTTGAGTCTTGTCATTAATGGTTCATGATATTGCTAAGTATGTGTTCAAGGGATGTTCAGCTAGTCTGCAGACCTGCTACGGAAACATAGTGGGGGACGGGACAGCCTGGTGGTTACAGTGATGTATTCGTGATCTGCTGACCCGGGTTCCATTCTCGTTCAAGAGGATTTTTCCTCTGGAGTTAACATCAGTGCAGACTCCACTCCCCCCCAAGTCTTAATCCTTAAGATTCAGACTACAAACAAATTGAGCAGTTCTTACATAAACATAGTTAATGCATCTACACACACACACACACACACACACACACACACACACACACACAACACACACACACACACACACACACACACACACACACACACACACACACACACACGCACGCACACACATACACACACACACACTCTCTCTCTCTCTCACACACACACGCACACTCTCTCTCTCACACACACACACTCTCTCTCACACACACACACACAACACACACACACCCCACTCTCTCTCTCTCTCTCTCTCTCTCTCTCCCTCACACACACATACACACACACACAAACACTTGCTCTCTCTCTCACACACACACAAACACACACTCTCTCTCTCTCACACACACACACACACACACACACACACACACACACACACACACACACACACACACACACACACACACACACACACACACACACACACACACACACACACACACACACACACACACACAACACTCTCTCTCTATTCTATTTATGAATTTTTAGGTAGTAACGTAGATGAAGCATATGCCAAATTTGTTGAAACTGTTTTAAATGCAGCAGATAAATCCATTTCAAAATGCCGTTTAGCAAAGTCAAATAAACGTTTTGGCAATGTTTGGTGGAATGAATCATGTGAAATAGCAAGGCTAAACAAAAAGAAAACATTTAATATTTATCTTAAAGATAGGAACAACGTTAGGAAAATGATGGAAATGAAAAAGGCAAACAATTATTGCAATAAAGTAATAGCACAAGCTAAGCTTCAGCACTGGTCCACTTTCTGTAAAGATGGCATATTGAGCTCAAAAGATCAGCAAAAAGTTTGGAAAAAACTGAAAGAGATGAAACAGGGTGTAAATCTACCTAACTATCCTATCAAATTAGACAACAAATTCCCAACTCCACTTGAAAAGGCTGAAGCTTTTGTAGAAATGTTTTCTGAGACGAGTTGTTCAGAAGGGTTGTCTGAAGAAGACAGACTTTATAGAGAAAAAGAAGCTTGCCTAGAGAAATACAAAGATCCTCCAGAAGATAAAAAAACATTACACAAATGCTTCCATTACTTTTCAAGAAGTAAAGGATGCCATTTCTACTCTTAGCTCCAAGAAATCTTCAGTGGGTCTTGATGCTATTTCTAATGAAATGATAAAACACCTGCCTGACAATTTTCTTATATTTCTTCATAAATATTTCCAAAAATGTTGGTCAGAGGGAACAATGCCATCCTTATGGAAGCAGTCTGTAATTGTACCTATCTGTAAACAAGGTAAACATAAATCAGATATAAACAGTTATAGGCCTATTTCACTGACCTCCCATGTGGGAAAATTGATGGAAAAAATAATATTAAACAGGCTTATTCATTACTGTGAAAAAAGGAATATCATTCCAGTAGCCCAAGCAGGTTTTAGAAAAAATAGATCAACAATAGATCATCTTATTAAACTTACCACTCACGTGAAACATCAATTTGCCAGAAGAAAAAATGTACTTGCTACTTTCTTTGATATCAGGAAAGCCTATGATCAGGTATGGCATGTACGATTGCTTCATAAGCTTAAACAGATTGGTCTGTCTGGATGCATGTACAATTATTTTAAAACATTTTTGAGTAATAGATCTATTGAAACAAAAATTGGAAATGCATATTCCAATCCAAGATTTATAGATATGGGGATCCCCCAAGGATCAGTAGTGGCACCCATACTCTTTAATATCTTAACATATGATCTTCCCAATATAGTGTCCAACAATATTGAATTGGTTCAATATGCAGATGATTTATGCATATGGATGAAAGTAACCATGAAAAGACACACTCCAATAAGATCTCTTAACTATATTAGAAAGGTTTATCAAAATGAGTTAAATAAGATATATAAATTTATGAAAGAAAATGGATTAATGCTATCTCCTGACAAATCCCATATGATGCTTTTCAACACTGGCTACAATCCACAGGCACTGCCCTTCTTTAAAATAGGAGATTCTGTGTTAGAATATAAAGAAAATTTAAAATTTCTAGGGGTATTTCTCACCACAAAACTGTCATGGAACAATCATATTGAATATGTCCTGACCAAAGCTAGAAAAAGTCTTAACTTGCTAAAAATGGTGAGCAAGCAATACTGGGGCCAAGATATGTCATCTCTTATCCATTTAGCAACAGCACTTGTTCGATCTAGATTAACTTATGCACAGGAAATTTTTTTCTCTGCTCCTAAATGTTTGCTAAGAAAAATGCAGAGTGTAGACAGTAAGTCATTCAAGTTGGCAATTGGTGTTCCTGTACACGTATCAACTTTAAAAATGTATGCTGAAATAAATATCCTACCTTTTGAAGAACAAATTAAACTTGCCTCGGCAAAGTATATTTTAAGAAGTTCGACAATTCAGAATTCTAATATCAAAGAACTTCATTTAAAATCGGATGTAGATTTTCCTAAAAGGGCTAAATCCATACAATCACTAACAACAATCAGTTCTTACACCTCTGATCTGTTCACATCTTCAGGAATGAATGTCAGAAATGTAGCATCTCGCCCAGTTTTCTCCACAATTCCAAAGTGGGAATTAAACAGGGCTGAGTTTGATATTGGTTATTCTAATATCAAAAAAGAAGAAAGTCCCGCTGTCGCTGCAATAGCTAGAACTCACATTGATGAAACATATAGTGGTTATTTTAAAGTTTTTACTGATGGTTCGGTAGTCGACTGTGGGAATGATGGATCTGCTTTTGTAGTTCCTGCATTAAAGATGGAAAAATCTTATCATTTAGGCAAAGATTTTTCGATCTTTACTGCAGAACTTATAGCTATATTAATGGCCTTAAATTTTTTATTAAATATTCATATCAATATATTTAAGGTGCTGTTTTGTATCGATTCTAAGTCGGTTTTGCAAGCATTAAAAGCATTTAATACTAAGGTAAGAGGGGAATTAATCATTGAAATTTGTCACCTTATACATTTTCTTTCCTTACGAGGTACTACCCTTGCTTTTTGCTGGATTCCGTCACATTGTGGAATCCACGGCAATGAGAAAGCTGACCAGTTAGCCAAAGCTGCTGCCTCGGACTCGGACTCTGAAGTTACAGCACCTCTGAACCTTCCACTCTGTCTTCAGGAGGGCATACTTCTGCTGAAAAAAGCTTCTTGGAACCGTGTCAACAGCCAACGAAAGTTTTCTTTATGTGAACATTCATTAAGTGTCAGAGTGTGTCATTTTCCTAACAGACTGGTGGGAAGTATAATCTACAGGTTCAGATTGGATGCATTTAGGACTAAATTTTGTAAACAGATAACTTGTATATGTGGTTCTGACTTATCACCTAAGCATGTTATTCTTCATTGTGAACTACTTCGACCATACTTTTCTGGTACAGTTGTAGGTAAGATTTCAAATATGTCATTTGAACATTTATTGGCCGATAATGTGGTTATGTTGGAGATAGTTAGTTGTTTAGTTAAAAGCCCTGTTGGAAAACTTTTGTAATTGTTCTTGCTGCAGTTTAAGCTGTTTCAATGCCCCCCTCACCCCCGTCCCTCCCATAATTTCTTTGTATTTTTTTTCTTCTTTTATCTCGTGCACAGACACTAATAGGTAAACACACACACACACACACATACACGCACACACACACACACACACACACACACACACACACACACACACACACACACACACACACACACACACACACACACACACGCACGTATGCACACACACACACACACACGTTCTGTATATATTGTAACACTATCTTTTGTCTAATATCACCTTGAGTGAACAGACGTTAAATTAAAGAAAGTACTCTCTCTCTCTCACACACATACACACACTCTCTCTCTCTCTCTCACACTCTCTCTCTCTCCTCTCTCTCTCTCTCTCTCTCTCACACACACACACACACTCTCTCTCTCTCTCTCTCACAAACACACACACTCTCTCTCTCACTCACACACACACCCTCTCTCTATCTCTCTATCTCTCTCACACACACACTCTTTCTCACTACCACACACTCACACACACACTCTCTCTCACACACACACAAATGCTCTCTCTCTCTCACACACACTCACACACACACTCTCTCTCTCTACCACAAACCCTATCCACACACATAATTTATCAAAGTATGTGTCCCATGCAATCAACAGACGGAAGAAAATACTTTAAACATTGAGCTTATCATGATCTGCACTTCTATGTGGGTGTGCTTACCTACTGATTGGGGGTATCCATTTTTCTGTCATTTTTTGCAAAATCAGCAAACACCTCGAATAGAAAATTGCAGGGCTAATGTGATTGTGTAGTATTGGTTTTCACATCAATATCTGTGTTGTGATAACTACTCAATACTAGCTATAAAATGTACTTTACACATGTTTTCTCATAGTCTAGTAGATGTATGTGGTTTGATATGATTTTAAAGTATAGTGTGTGTGTGTGTGTGTGTGTGTTTTGTTGTTTTTTGTTTTTGTTTCTCAATTTTCTTTATTTGAACAAAAGCTTGGTGCTCCAGTATGCAGCAAACTGCAGGAAATAGTATGCATTATAGAATATTAACAGTTTTGTGTTCAAGACTAAAACAAAATGACAAAGAAAGACAAAACTGTTTGGAAATGTTGTGTTATAAATATATAAACAGAAGAAAAGTACAATTACTTAAGTGTGAGATCTAAGTCTAATAACCAAGAATGAAAACAAAAAACCTTTCATTGTAATAGAAGTAATCATAACGTATGGAACAATGTTCTCATTTTTTTATGTACAGTAATCTTGTTTCATAAAACTAGCCAAGCAAACTTAAGAAAAACTGATTTTAATCTGCACCTCAGAAGTGTTGCCATATACTGAAAACGCATGAATATGTATTCAATGTTGACTACTGTGTGTTATGTACTGCGTTATATCGTGATGCTTTCCCAAATCAACCTTGCATTGTATTGTGGCCCAAGGCCGATGTGCAATTAAACTATTTCAGAGTTCAGAGTTCAGAGTTCAGAGTTCTCTCTCTCCTCTCTCTCTCTCTCTCTCTCTCTCTCTCTCTCTCTCTCTCCTCTCACACACACACACACACACACACACACACACACACACACACACACACACACACACACACACACACACACACACACACACACACACACTCTCTCTCTCTCTCTCTCTCGGGGGCTTAACGATACAGTGGCGGTGGCGGATGTGCAAATCGGCTCTGTTACTTTCTACTGAAATGTGGACAGTTTGAGTGCAGTGGCCCTGTTGAAATTTGACTGACGTTTGTATAGTGTATGAGTGCATCATAAGATGTTATCAAGATGTTGGAAAGGTCAATTGTTGTTCGTTAATTAACATTTAAATATGTACATCATATAAAGAAGGAAAGCCATCCAGATTCAGTAACAGCAACTCACCATCAGTTACAGCCTTCATTGTAGATGGGCCAAGTTGCACGTGCTTAGTTCGTGAGATGGCTTGCATGGTCTGCTGGCTACAGGCTAAATTTAGCATATCTGATTTGTCTGTGACACTGCTGCCAGGTGTGAACACTAGTGTGTACCTGTAGTGGACATTTGGGACTGCCATTCAAACACAGGCACCTGAAAGTTAACTTTAAAAATGTCTTTTCCCTCCTCAAGGCAACTTGCTCTGTTTTATTGACTGGCGATTTGACCAAATGCAACAAGGTTTACAGCTGCATTTGGCAGGCATAAAAAACAATATTGATGAAAAGTTTTGTAATTTAGAAGACAATTTCTCACGTTTCTTCACTGAAGTCAGCCAACTGAAAGACACTGTACATGTGCATACAGAAGACATTAAAGAACTCAAAGAAGACAGAGCATTAATGTCAGACAGGATAGAGGCGCTTGAAAAGAAACTAGAGTCTACTGAACAGGATGCTAGAGCTCTTAACCTCAGGTTTATTGGTGTTGAGGAGCAAAGGTGGGAAGATGAACATGTGACAAGTGAAGTGATTGTAGATGTACTGAACAGTCATTCAACTTCACCCAGCGGGCAAAAACAGACATTGCTAGGGCATTCCGCATTGGCAGACCTCGCCCTCGCACTGAGAACCCACGGCCCATACTTGTCCAGTTTTGCCGCTGGAGTGACAAAATGGCTGTTCTGCGTGAATAAAAAGTGCGAAAATAATCTGAGAGCCAGTGGTATTCGGGTTGCTGCTGACCTTACCCCACGCCAGCGGGATTTGCTGGAGTTTCACCGGGGTCAAGGCAAGACCGCATACTTCCATGGTGGAAAGTTGTATGTGCATGACAAAGAGCAGCCCAAGACTTTCAGTAGCAATCACAAAGAAAATGACTGGCCACAAGTACAGGCGGGTAATCGTGCTAGTTTCAACACAAATGGAAATGCTTGGCACAAAAATGGCTTCCAGACTAAGAGGTTTCCAGCCAAGCACAGGCACCAGGCAGAGAGACGCCAGTTTGACAGTGCCCATCAGGATGGGGATGGTCTGTCTCCAAGACATGGTGTCAATAGGACCAGATCACCATACCCATACCAGAGCATGTGGCGTGACAAACACCACAGACAAGCAGACGCAGAGGAGCACTCAAGCAACAGTTCCAGAATAAAAGACGGGTCTAGAGGTTGAGTCAGTCCAGTCAGCAAGTCCACAGAGAAAAGGCATCTGTGCCAGTGGTTCCTGGCATTCTCTCATACAGTGATGTTGTACAAACTGGTAATCAAGTGAAGAAAATGATCTGGACCACAGGAGAATTGTCAGAATGAAGGATTCTTTGCAAAACCCTAGTGTGATAAATACAAAACCTCACAAAAGGGGCCCAAAACCCTTCAAATGGGCAGCAGAGGATCACTGGGCATAGCTTGGTTCCTTTTGAAGGAGACAATGCCAACAAAACAGACCTTAATCTGCACATACACTCGGGGAATTAGAAGGTCCTTTACATGCTGAAAGCTCTGACAATGCTGACTCCTTACAGGAAAAATTTATCAGAGAAAAAACGGGACATGCATGACAAGATAGAGACAAGACAGACACAAGTGATGATGACAGTGTGATGAGTAATACTGCTAACATCACAGAATCTCACACGGAAGCTCAAGACACAGCTGCATCTGTTGGGGCTAGGAAAGAAATTTGTTTAAGTGAGGATGCATTTGATGCAAGTTGTGCAGAAAGCTCACCAAAACATGACACAAATATAAATAAAAATAAAGAACAGACCTTCATAACTGTGACAGCTGACCAAATCAGGGAAGATGAAATTGACAACTGTCCCACTAGTGAACATGTCAATGAACAGACATGTGAGGACTTTGACAAAGAGAAGGGTCAGACCCCTACACTTTTGCCTACAGCTCGTAGTCCACGACCAAGAAGGGCTGTATCCAGCTCTCGAATTAACGGGCAAGCAAGCAAGAAAACTGCAATTAGATCTAACAGTCAAGGCAATATCATGGATTCTTTTAAAAAGGCAGAGGCTGTAAATCAGGTAAAGGACAAAAACAAGCCTCAGCAGTCAGTATCCCAACATAAAAAGAAGGGTGCTTCAGGCACCAGAAAATAGGGATTGGGCCCGGGGCCCACCTTATCTGATAGTAAGTCCTCAAGAAAAGAGAAACAGTCCATATCATGTCAAAATGAATCTGAGTTGTACAAAATGTAAATAATAGTTCATTTAAATTTCTAATTTTATAATGTGAATGGTCTCTTGCCAAAACTAGAGAATGTTGACTTCATTAACTTCCTTACTTCATATGATTTTGTATGTCTAACTGAAACGTTTGTTGGGTTTGAGTTTGAATCCAATTTATTTAGTGATTTTGTAATATTCACATCAAAGGCAACAAAACTGTCCCATCAAGGGAGGTATTCTGGGGGTTAATTGTTCTAATAAGAAAAACATTTCCAAGTTTGTGAAGCGTGTTCATGTAGATCAAAAAAATGTTGTTGTGATAAATATACATAAAGATCTCTTCTACACTGAAAAAAGCATTATGTACATGTGTTGTTACTTTACCTCCATGTGATTCCACATTCTGGAATAGCCAACAGGATATTTATGGCATGGAGATGATAGAGCAGTGTTTGGAACATTTGTATGATATGTATAGTGACTTTTTTGTTCTGTTAACTGGGGATCTGAATTCAAGAACAGCAAGTAAGAATTATTCTTTCAATGGAAATAGCACTGACTTTGAAACATCTGTCCCTGCTGAAAACAAATTTCCACGGAAATCACAAGATAAAGTTTTAACAACTTTGGTGATCAGTTGATTGAATTATGTAACATGTATGATTGTATTATACTAAATGGACTAAGTGAAACAGACTTTGATGATAGTTGTACCTATGTTGGACACTCTGGGAAAGTACTGTGGATTATTTTGTCACATCTGTTGAACTCTTTTCTTCT
>CM054161.1:1510781-1515781 GCA_028751875.1 Rapana venosa
CATCCAGTCCCCGTTTTTTTGCGGTTTTTAAAAAAATTCTGTCATTCTGTTTCCACCGCACACAAAGACCTATTTCCCCCGAAAAACGAACGGTTTAAGTTCCCAAAGACCTGCTCTCCCCCGGCCTCTTTTAAAGAGAAGAAAAAAAAGGGGGAGAGAAAGATAGCATGTGTTAAACCCCAGAAAAAAATCCCTTAAACGGGAACAACTCCGGGCAGATTCCGGGGAAAATTTTTAAACCACTAGTTTCCCCGCCCCAAAGAAGAAGGGGAGAAAGGAGAAGAAAAGAGAAAGATCCCCTTTGTTTTGGTGTTTTTTTTTGGGGGGGGGTTAAACCCAGAGACCAAAATCAGAAAGGTTGACCTTGGCATTATTTAAAAAAATTTTTCAGTCATTTTTTAAAACTGGTTGGCGCGGCTTAGACCAAATGGAAAATTTTTTTATGAGTTTCAAATTTTTTTTAAAAAAAAAACACGGACTTTTTTTTTTTTTTTGGGGGGGGGGGGGGGGGGGGGGGGGGGGGAAAAAAGAAAACCATGTTTGGGGTTGGTTTTTTTTTTTTAAAATCTTTTTCCCCTTTCCTCTTTTTTTTAAAAAATGAAAAACAAAAATTTATTTTAAACCCAAAAAAAAAACCCCCCTAACCCAAAAAAAGAAAAAAAAAAAAAAAAAAAACAAAAAAAACCAAAAAAAAAAAAAAAAACAAAAAAAAACCACCCCCCAAAAAACGAATAAACAAAAAAACCCCAACGACCCCCAACAAACACACACAACACACCCCAAACCTCCTCTCCCCCTCTCTCTTCTTCTCTCTCTCTCTCTCCCTCTCTCTCTCTCTGTCTGTCGCTTCTCTTTTTTTTTATACGTGGTTTGTTATCCTTTAAAATGGGGGGCTTTGCTTTTTTTTGGTTTTTTTTTTGGTTTTGGTTATAGTTTTTTTTGGAGGGGGGGGATTATTTCTTTAAACGACCCCTTTTTCCCCCTTGGGTTTTTTGTTTTGCTTTTGTTTGCCTTGGTTTTTTTTTCTTTTTTTTTCAGTTGTTTCGTGTTTTCTGTTTTGCTATCTTTCTTACTTGTTTTTGCTTTTCCCCCTCTCTTTGGGTGATTTTGGGGGGGATTTTTTGTGTAGATATTTTCCCTGTAAAAATGTGTGAGTGTATTGGTAGGGGGCTTTATTCAGTTTTTTATCAATAACCCCAAAGGGGCGGGACTCATGTAAAAAGACAGGGGTGCTTATTCTTTATCCCAAAATAAAAGAATTTGTCATTTTCTTTGTCTATCGGGGATAGCCTAGGGGGTTTGGGTGATGTATTGGTATCTCCCCGGTTCAATCTCGTCCAAAAGGGGAAAATTTTTTTCCCTCTGGATTTAACTCATCCATCCACTCCCCCTAAAGTTTTCAATAACTCGAGAAAATTTTACAAAAACTCTACCCCCGGGCTATTACAAAAAAAACCTCTTATCTAAATCCTAAAAAAAATCCCCCTCTCTCTCTCCCTCTCCCCCTCTCTCTCCTCCCTCTCTCCTCCCTCTGTCTGTCTTTCTGTCTTTTTGGGTATCTGTCCGCAATTCCTCTGTCTCTATACGCCTGTCGTCTCTCTGTATGTCTGTCCTTCTGTGCTTTTTCCTTTTTCTCTCTGCTCTGCAGCGGGCTTCCTCTACTTATCTCTTTCTTCCCCGTGTCTGCTGCATTTTTAGGGGCACTGTACTTAAGGGTACACTCCACACAAAGAAGGGGTTTTGGAAGTGCATACAACTTAAGGGGGACACTTAGACAAAAGCATTCCCAAGTGCATGGTTTCTTAAGAGGGGCACTCTAAAAAAAAAGGCATTTGCAATGCATTTCCTACGAGGGGAACTAACCAAGAACCGCATCAGTGCAATGTACTTGAGAATAAAGTCGGGTACGTTGGCATTTGCAAATACATGTGTACTTAACGGTCAAATCGAATGCATGTAACTTTAAAGGGGACACAAATATAATGCATTCGTAAGTGCTGCTACTTAAGAGAACACCAGGGTGAAAAAAGGCATTCGTAAGGCATGTGTCTTTAAAGGGACACCTAAATTTTTGAGGAAGAAAAGGGATGGGGATGGGGATAAAAGGTGTTTTTGTGTGTGTGTGTGTGGTGGTTTGGGGGGGATGGGGGGGGGGGGGGGGTTTTTTGAAAAAAAAAGGAACACAAAAATCAAACGACACAACAAGACCGCCATACATCCTTTGAAACATCTCTCGTTTTACACTTACTTTTTTTCTTTAATTTTTTTGTTATTTTTTTTATTATTAACATTGATTACTTCTTCCTATTTCAATGAGAACTCTTTTAAAAAAATAACAGTCCTTTTCTAAATGGGAACCTGTCAATTCTCACTTGAGAAAAAAATTAATAGTCCCGATAATCATCCCTCTGATAATGACGAAATTTTTTTTTTACACCCATTTTCGAGTCATAGGGGTTTTCCCCCCCCCCTTTCCCTCCCCGTCTGTCCTCGTCTTCTGTCGTCCGTCTTTGCATCTGTCCCTTTTGCCTTCTTCGCGCCTGCTGTTTGTCTCCTAACTCCTCCCTCAAATCAAACTTTTGTGTGTGGGGGGGAGAGACAAGACAAATTTTTTTAAGGAGAGAAAAGAAGAGAGAAAAGAAAAGAGAGAAGAGAGAGAGAAAATTTTTTTACATTCAAGACGTTTTTAAAAATTATTATTTTTCACAATCACACATTGGAAAATCTATTTTTGTCAATAATACATAAAATTTCACACAATTACTTTGATACACGTTTGTATCTTATAAACTACTAACACTTTCATATTTTTTTTTAAACGCCAAATAGACATTTTTCTCCCCTTATCAATACCCCCTCAACCCCCCAAAAACCATTCACACATTTAAAGCCCTTCACACTACAAGATAAACGGAAACAACGCCAGCAAGACCGAGGTCATAACTGCAGCAAAACCAAACAAACCAATACAACTCAACGGAATCAAACCCTTGAAGCAAGCCACGGGAATTCAATACTACATTTTACACTGAAAACGGGAAAAATAGACAAGAAATGGAGACCAATGCCAGAAAGCCAACGCAGTCAGCTGCCAACTTGCCCCTCTCCTAAACACCCCCCCGCATTCCCCCCAGCAAATAAGGGCGGAAACCATCCCGCCATTTTTTTTTCCAAAGCTGACACCCCCAATGCCCGCAGACAGGGGGCCCTCACTAAAGCCTCGAAGAAAACGGTCCCCGTGAAAAAGGAAAACCCGAGAAAGCAAACAAAACCGGGGAGACAAGGGCAAAATGAAGTGGATAGGAACAGGTAGGAGCAGCACCCTCCCTACAAACATTGCCACAGAGGCATGTTCAAACCCCCAGTATGCCCCCCCCAAAACCAACCCGTCTTTAGGAATCCATCACCCGATACTCTTGCGGAGACCAAAAGACCAACCGAGATGGACGACTCCGGGCAGGGGAACAGACACCTCAGAGCCCACGAGCTGTCTGTCCCTTCTCCAGGCCACCCTCCCGCCTTGCTGTTGACAGACAGACAGACAGACAGACAGACGGCTGTATTTCCCCGCCACGCCCACCGGTACAAAGGGGAAAGAAAAAGTAAAAGTAAGTAAAGATAAACATTTTGGATTTCATCAATAACACACACACACACACACACACACACCACACACACACACACACACACACACACACACACACACACACACACACACACACACACACACACACACACACACACACACACACACCACACACACTGTCTGTCTGTCTGTCTGTCTGTCTGTCTTGTTTAAAGTCTGTCCACACATAGTCTATATGAAGACTAGCTACAATAAGGGAGTTAAAAGGGATAAAACACACACACACACACACACACACACACACACACACACACACACACACACACACACACACACACACACACACACACACACGAATTTAAAATAGATTGATCACTTTTTATGGTCAGAGAAGGTAAAGCAGCGAGGGAGAGGAGATGGGCGCCGCCTTCAATATGCTGGCCTTTGGAGAAGTTGAGGTCTCTGACGCCTCGCTCCCCTACGACCAACATAGGTTATGGGACACCTTTACCTTTACCTGTCATTTGTAAACAACAACACCGAACATAGTGGGAGAAAAGGTTCACTGCTGTCCATATCAACAGCTTGGACCGGCTGCTTTTATCTTATTTTATTTTATTTTTTAAAATCTATTTTATTTCGAGAATATTTCAGCTGACGTTGCAGCTTTGCTGCACCCTTCCTTCTGATTGTTAAATCAATATTACACCAACGCACGCACGCACAAACACACACACACAGACACACACACGTACGCACACGCACACGCACACACACACACACACACACACACACATCACATACACACATGGGTACACACACATACACATACGCGCGCGCACACATTCTCTCTCGCTCTCTCTCTCTCTTCCAACACGCACGCACCTGTGCACACCCCTCCCCCCCCCCCTGTGCACAACACACCACACACACACACACACACACACACACACACAACACACACACACACACACACACACACACACACACACACACACACACACACACACAATATGAATCTATCGTCTACATCAAACAAATTGTATGAATGTTTCGAACAGGAATGTATTCAACAACAAAAACCAACATGTAAATGATATAAAAAAAAAACCAACAACAACAAAACCCACCCTCATCATAATAAAAACACATATACCAGCTGTTTCATCCCAGGTATAACGATATATAAAAATCAATCCATCACATCTTTCGTGCATGTAAAACACAGAGAGAGAGACATACATGCACACACACACACACACTTCTTCACACAGTCTCTCCAAGTTGGAAGAGACACTTGCTCAGCAGCACGAGGCAAAGAGAAGGAGAAGAAAGGCTGCAGCCCAGGCAGACAGACAGACCAGCATTGTCAGACTTCATCTGTGCCCTCTGCCATAGGCACTGTCTGTCATTC
>CM054161.1:1518281-1520781 GCA_028751875.1 Rapana venosa
ATAAAGGCACATGTAATTATGAAATAGTCATTAGCGGTGTTTAAGAGCAGCATTAAGTATGAAAATGTGCCAAATGCTACAACATTCACATACAAAAACCCACCACCCATCTCATTAATTCTGACACTTTAAAAAAAAAGACACCTTAGATTATGAAAATGTGCCAAATGTTACTACATTCACACAAAAAACCACCCATCTCATTAATTCTGACGCTTAAAAAAAAAAAAAAGACACCCTAGATTAAAGATCGTCATTTGCTGTTTAAGCAGAAAACATGAGTGTTGACAATCCACATTATAACTTGTGGTTGTTGCTGCTGCTGCTGTTGTTATTGTTTTGTTGTTGTTGTGCGTTCCCCAGCTTTACACCCTGGGGGTCACCCAGAACATGCCACACTCTGACTCACTCATCCCACCTGGGAATCACTGTGAAATAGGAAGTACACCAGATGAGAAGTTTGCGTGTATGACTATTTTCAAGTACCTCGCCATATAGGCAGCCATACTCCGACTTCAGAGGAGCATTATAATTTCAACAGAAGAGGAACAATGTCACCTTAATAAAAGAAACGCACACATCCTAAAAACTCTCTCTCTCTCTCTCTCTCTCTCTCTCTCTCTCTCTCTCTCTCTCTCTTGTTTTGTGTGTGTGTGTGTGGGGGGGGGGGGGGGGGGGTTCCCTTATTATTTTTTTTTTGCTTTTTGTTTCTTTCTTTACTGTGTGGGTGTATGGGTGGGTATTGGGTTTACTTTATTATCATATGATGTATTCCTAAGGGCGGGGACTGGATGTAAAAAAGCAGCACGTGGGTGGCTTATTCATTGTCCTCGAAATAAAAGAATGTCATTGTCATTCTGTCTGTCTGTCTGTCTGTCTGTCTGTCTCTCTCGTTTCTCGGCTAGAGCTCCGAGGTTTTGCATAATTATGCGACCTTTTTCTTCCCCCCCCCCCCCCCCACCATTAAGGTAGCCGCATTCCGACCTCGGGAATCTCTCTCTTTCATTTCAAAGTTGGCGAGATGCGTGTTCATGTGTCAAGTGGCTGAAATAGGTTAGGTTGAAGCTGTTCTTAGTTCGAAGAGTTTAATTCATGGAACCCTGTGGCATTTTTGAGAAGTGAAAAATGTAGAGGTAAAGGTGTTTCCATCCCTCTCCCTGGCTGCTTTACCTTCCCTGACCCTAGAGAGGGCAGGTACCGCATTTACAGCTGGGTGAACTGGGAGACTGTACTGAAACCAAGGCTTCAAGAAATGTATAGTACTAAGCTAAAATATGAGTATCATCTTTCGCAATTTTCCCTATGTTGGGATGGGGGGGCTGTCAGTATAAACAGCATACCAACTTTCTGGAAATTCTGTGCTAGGAATTCCCTCTTTTCTATCCCTCTCTTTGTTTCTGCCTTGTTCTTTTTCTCCCTGTCACGACCTCCTTCTTGTCTAGTTTCTGCCTTCTTGGTTCAATCTCCACCTGCCTTTTTCTTCTTTTTTCCTCCGAGAAAGACCTAAAAGATAACAATTCTCTCTCACGCCGGTGTCGGATGTGCTGGGTGGTGGTTGTGGTGGTGGTGGTGGTGGTGGTGGTGGTGGTGGTGGTGTGTGTGTGTGTGTGTGTGTGTGTGGTGTGTGTGTGTGTATCTATCTGTCTGTGCATCTATCTATGATTTCATATATATATATATACATATATTTGTGTGTGTGTGCGTACATGCATGTGCATGCGTGCGTGCGTGTATGTCCACGCACGCGCGCACGCGCGCGCAAAAGTGAAGGTCGGAGCAAGGCCATTGACCATGATGACCAGTCTGGTCTAACATACCTTTTGTCCACAGCATCAAACTGATAAGCTGACCCGTACCAAACACTGACTTGGTCAGTTGTAGATATAAGCAAAGTGGTAAGGGGACGAGATAGCTCAGTGGCCAGAGCTCTCGCTTTCCCCCAGCCAAGGTTAAGCAGCATTGAGCGTGGTTACCACTTGGATGGGTGGCTGCTTCCGCGCCTTGGCTTCAGTACAGTCCCCCAGTTCACCCAGCTGTAAATGGGTACCTGCTTCTTTAGGGTCAGGGAAGGTAAAGCAGCGAGGGAGAGGAGATGGGCGCCGCCCTCAATATCCTGGCCCCTAGAGAAGCTGAGGTCTCTGATGCCTCACTCCCTTACGACCACATAGGTTATGGGACACCTTACCTTTACAGATGCTGAAAGAAAAAAACACTTTAAGTCTCAGATTAAAACCCATTCTGCTGTTCGGAACAGTAGGCCATTGTGTGCCGGTGGGAACGGATGACCAAATTTACAAAACTGCATACACACAGGGACTGGATGGGGAAAAAGCACACGAGTGCTTATTCCATTATCCTCGAAATAAAAGAATAATACACAAAAAAAGAGGCACCGTGGTCGAGTGGTTTAGGCGGTCAACTCGTGATCCAGAGGTCGCGGGTTCGATCCCCGCTCGGCTAGGTGTTGTGTCCTTGGGAAAGACACGTTACTCCTATTTTC
>CM054161.1:1523281-1545781 GCA_028751875.1 Rapana venosa
CTCTCTCTCTCTCTCTCCTCCTCCTCCCTCTCTCCGCCCTTCTCTCTCTCTAACTCTCTCTCTCTCTCCCTCCCTCCATCTCTCTCTCTCTCTCTCTCTCTCTCTCTCTCTCTCTCTCTCTGTATCTGTGTCCAGCTAATCAAGGTACTATTGTCTTCATACGCAGTTAAGTTGCTGGGGGGCCAATGAACTTGGTCGCACTTCAACAGCATAATTATGATCTATCTCTTGATGACATACTCTCTGATAACAAGAAACTCGATCAAGCAGCTGGCTTCACGTCTTGTCTGTCTGTCTTGTCTGTTTTGTCTGTTTGCCTGTCTTGTCTGTCTCTCAGTCTGTCTGTCAGTCTTTCTGTGTGTTTGTGAGTCTGTCAGTCTATCAGTCAAGTATGCAAGTCCCGTTTGGGCCCGAAACTTTCCCCCCATCCATTAGACCATGAGGAGCACTAGTCTTTCCGATAAGACCATAAACCGAGGTCCCCTGTGTTAATATCATTATTCAGCACACGTAAAAGAACCCACGGCAACAAGAGTTGTCCCTGGCAAAATTCTTAGAAAAAAACCCACTCTGATAAGGAAACAAATACAGTTGCAGACAAAAAAACAAAAAAACGAAAAAAGGGTGGCGCTGCTCTTGTGGCGACGCGCTCTTCCAGGAGAGAGCAGCCCGAATTTCACGCAGAGAAATCTCGTGACTTAAAGTGGTATAAATAAATAAATAAGTATCTGTCAGTTTGTGAGTCTATCTGTCTATCTGTCTGAGAGTCTGTCTGAATCTGTCTGCCAGTCTGTCTGTATGCGTATCTGCTTTTCTGCCTGTACGAAAGTCTGCATGCCTGCCTGCCTGCCTGCCTGCCTACCTGCCTGTCAGTCTGTCTGTCTGCCTGTCTATCTATCTATCTATCTATCTATCTATCTATCTATCTATATGTATGCCTGTCTGTCTTCCTTAATGTCTTTCTGTATGTATGCAAGTCTGTCTGTCTGTGCGTCTGTCTGTTTGTCTGCCTGTCTTTCTGTCTGAGTGTCTGTCAATCTGCCTGTCTGTCTGTCAATCTGCCTGTCTGTCTGCGAGTCCGTCTGTTCTATTTGTGTATCTCTGTGTGTCTGCTGACGAAGTAATATATATATATAGGGTTAGGGTTAGGGTTAGGTTATATATATATATATATATATATATATATATATTATATATATATATATATATATATATATATATATATATATTAGCAAAGCTTGTTTCTTCAGAAGTTGTCACAAGGTAAAGTTGAAGATGACATCATTATGACGTCTGCAAAACAAAGGTTTAGTTCTCAGCAACACATGTCAATGCTGGCAAATTATTTCACACCCACACCCACACATTACCCTGTTTGTGAGCAACCTCCCTCCTCCTCCTTCACACACACACACACACACATAGACGTAGGTACCCAGGGCATGCACATACACAGGTTCTGTCTGTCTGTCTGTCTGTCTCTGGTTCTTCTTTTTGTGCCCATAGGGCTGGTTGCAAAAAAGTGTGTTTGCTTATGCTATTACCCTCTTTCAATAAAATTCATTCCATTCAGTTCAATTCAATTCTCTCTCTCTCTCTCTCTCTCTCTCTCTCTCTTCTCTCTCTCTCTCTCTCTCTCTCTCTCTCTCTCTCTCTCTTTCTCTCCTGTACTTTACCAGTTTTTCCTAGTATTAATTATTGATTTATTCAGTGGCCCTCTTTACATGTGGGCCAATGGCCTTTTTATGAACACATTCTTTCAGAGGCTAAAGAGTTCTCTGTCTGTTTGCCTGTCTTTCTGTTTATCTGTGTGTCTGTATGTCTCTCTCTCTCTCTCTCTCTCTCTCTCTCTCTCTCTCTCTCTCTCACACACACACACACAGGCAGAGTAAGCTGAAAGAGAGACGAACAGACGGACAGACAGGCAGACAAACTGGTTAACTGGCTGGTGTCAAGTTTTTAGATGGGGTCAAAAAATAACTCTGACCTCAGTTATCATCATTTTCTGTAACCAAGGGAGTTTATATATATATATATATATATATATATGTTCTTATCACTGATAATTATACGGTCAAATACTGAGTGTTGTTATCAACCCTAGATCATGTGCTGGGTACAAAAAAAGGAAAACTTATCACTGAACTTTACAGACGATAACAGAGTGGGTTTGTTTTTTTAAAAAAGAAGCATTTTTTTTATGCACATGTTAACTAGGTACACAGCAAATAGAATGCCATCAATACCATGAATTATAAGGTGCATACATATCCAAGCAGCATTGAGTGTGGTTACCAAGTGGATGGGTGATTCTTTGGGCTCAGTACAGCCCCCCCCCCCTATCCCCAGTATACCCAGTTGTAAATGGGTACCTGCCCTCTTTAGGGTCAGGGAAGGTAAAGCAGCAGGTAGAGGAGATGGGCGCCGCCCTCAATATGCTGAACCCTGGAGAAGTGAGGTCTCTGACGCCTGGCTCCCCTACAACCACATAGGTTATGGGAACACCTTTACCTTTTTACATAGCAAGATTGCCATCAGTACCATGAATTATAAACTGCTGACATGTCCAACAACATTGTAGCTATAAGGAAAATTCAAGGAAACTCATCATGAAAAGAAATACACTAGAAGTAATTTGGAAACATAATAATATGCTGTACTTTTCAGCAAGCTTTGAATACAACTTCTTAACACTGTACAATAGAAATCATTGTTATAATTATGTGTTTGAATAATCTCTGTCTCTTTACTCACACTACAGACAGGAAAACAAAACAACAACAACAACAATTTATAATATCCCCGCCATTGCACTAGCCATTGAATGGTACAGCTTCCAAAGCGTATGAACAATAATATTCAAATTTACCCTGTTTGTATTGATAGGTAAAGGAAAAGGTGTCCCATAACCTATGTGATCTTAGGGGAGCAAGGCATTAAAAACCTCAACTTCTCCAGGGGCCAGCATATTGAGGGCGGCACCCATCTCCTCTCCCTCGCTGCTTTACCTTCCCTGACCCTAAAGAGGCAGATACCCATTTACAGCTGGGTGAACTGGGGTACTATGCTGAAACCAAGGCACACAAAAGGTCTCCCATCCAATTGGTAAACCCATTTGATACTGCTTAACATCAGCTGGGGAAAAGCCAGTGCTCTGACATACCACTGATCAGTCTTGTCCCCTTTGTAATGATACTTGATGAAAAATACAACAGATTTTTTAAAAATCCTTAAAAAAACATTTCCCAGTCATCAAAGGTTTTAAGTTGAGAGCATCATTGATTCAGATTAAACTTCACCAGTTAAGAACGTTTGTTAGCTTATGATTTAGTTTAATATTGAATTCTTCAACCTCTCTGTCTAGGTTTTTGTTTGGTTAATTTTGCATGTGTACACACACACACACACACACACACGCATGCACCACGCACACACACACACAAAGACACATACATACATACATTCATACAAACATCCAAATGAGTCACACACAACTCAGACACAACCCCCCTCCCCTCCTTCCCCCTACAGATAACCCAGTCCCATTCTATATATACCCACCCTACCACTATAATTCTCCTGCTGATCAATAAAAGTATCCACTAACCACCTTTCAATCTTTTAAAGAGAGATTCCATGTGGACTATCTTTATAACTCCCCCTAACGGGACAGCAATGACCCACCAGTCCATTTGATCAGTTTCTGTCTGTTATCCCACCGCCTTCAGTTAAAGTCCTTCCATGTGACTGATACATACATTGTAAATCCTTGACCATTATCTGTGTCAGTTATCAGGCAGGACATTTTCTGATTGTGTGGTAAGATACTCATCATGATTCATCCTTGACTTTTGTACTGGTCTACTTAGCAGACACTGAGTTGATGAAGTGTAGTGTAGTGTAGTGTAGTGGGTTGGTTAAGCAAAAGGCCAGTTCTGATTGGTTGTTGCTTTGATTGAGTCAATAATTATTGTAGGGTGTGTCCTTGTTCATGTACCCCTTTCCATTAGGGTCTGTGGTCTAAAGGAATTAGTTATTCTGTCTGTCTGTCTGTCTCTGTCTGAAACCCAGATCCCTTGTGCAACCTCCTGGGCACATGTTAAATAAAACCATTCCACTTTTCGAAAGAGTAGGCCACTGTCTCTGGGGTGGGAAAGGATGACAAAATTGACAAAACTGCATACACATGAGGACTGGACGTAAAAAAACACATGAGTACTTATTCCATTAACCTCGAAATAGAAGAAGAAGAAGAAAGAAAAGAAAAAAGAACAAACACACACACATATCTAGCCCCTCCCCTCTTCCCCCCCCTCTCCATCACACACCCAAACAGACAGGGATCCTCAACTAGAGGGAAGCAAGTTCAGCCATCTTGAATATCAAGTTCATATCAGTGCACATAACAATGTAATGTATGTATTTTTGAGGGTAGATTTTAGGCGTTGACAGCAATCTCTATGTGGGGTGTGACTGCCAAAGTTGGGGGTAATTTAGACTGGTTCACATGGGCGTGTTTTCCAAAGGGTGCTTGTAGTCACTGCATTAAGCTTTGTTTGCCTGTTGTTTGTTTAGGTCAGGTTTTGTTTTGTTGTTGAAACTGCACCAGGCCTACACAAGAAGTGACCCTCCACCACAAAATGAGTGACATGGCACCTGACGGGCTTTTAATAATAATAATAATAATGTATGGAATTTATATAGTGCTGAATCTTGTAAAGCAACAAATCAAAGCGCTCGTTCCTTCCCATGAGACTATAAACCGAGGCTGTGTGCCAACGCAGGCAGAACATCTTGCCCACAAATCCTGTTCGGCTTTTCGTAAGAGTAGGCCATTGTGTGCCGGTGGGAACAGATGACAGAATTCACAAAACTGCATATACACAGGGACTGGATGTAAAAAAGCACATAAGTGCTTATTCCATTATCCTCGATATAAAAGAATAAAATAAAATTTAAAAAATAAATAAATAAAAATGTTTCTGCTAGAAACTATTTTTTAGACACATGGGAGTCATGATGTCAATTTTTAGATATCCATTGACTATACAACTGGAAGCTTTTTTTTCTACCTTGTACTGAAGTGTTAAGGCCTGATTTTGTTTCTTTAAAAACACGTTTAAAAGCACCCCAACACCTCATCCTAACCATCAATTACGATGCAAAATTTTTGTTAATTTTTCATTTTGTCACTTCCTGATGTCTAGTATTAATATTTGTGGTAACTTTTTTTAAATAAAAATATCCAAATTTCAATTTTTTTTGGAATAACCTTTAAAAAAAATTGCATATTAGTAACAAGCTAACATTTAAAAATTGATATCTGATGTACTTCGACTGAATATGCGGTCTGGTCACTGTAATGTAGTGTCAGACTGGTAACCTTTGGTTGATGTAGTGTTTCCTGGATTTTTTTTTTTACAGGGAGAAAACACTCCTTAATTGTCTCCCTTCCACAATTTGGCAGTTTGTTAAGAAACGCCATTCATTCTTGCATAACTAAAGTGCTCCTTTTTATACTAGAGACTCTATTGAAACAGCCAAACTTTATGACTTCGATTTGAAGACGACAAGCCTTTAAGGACATACTTGTCATTCAGTTGACTGTAAGTTTTTAAGTAGTTTGTTGGGGTTTTTTGGGTCTAAAGTAGAAACAACATGTTTCAGAAAATTTGTTTCAGACAAAAAATAACCCCGAGTGACCGAATTCCTGTTCAAAGAGAAGTCTGAACTCTGAAAAATTTATTCATAAAGAGGCCATTGGCCCATACAAGAAGGGGGTTGCTGATCAACTCACTGATTAGTGATAGAAACACGTTAAAGTACAACTGTGACAAACAAATGCAAACAAAGCCCCATGTGGAGGTGGAGGGGGAGAGAGAGAAAAAAACCCCTTTACAACAGCATAATATTTCTTCTATTAAAGATTTTACATAGATCGGGTGATGGTGGTCTAGAGGTAACGTGTCTGCCTAGAAAGCGAAAAGTCCGGGTGGGTAGAATGTGGTGGTTCGAATCCCGTTTGGACCCGAAACTTTTCCCCCATCCATTAGATCATGAGTAGCGGTCTGGGTGCTAGTCTTTCGGATGAGACGATAAACCGAGGTCTGGTGTGTTACACATAATTATTTAGCGCACTAAAAGAACCCACAACAACAAGAGAGTTGTCCCTGGCAAAATTCAGTAGAAAAAAGCCACTCTGATAGGAAAACAAATAGGTGCTGCAGACAGAAAAAGAAAAAATATAATGGGTGGCGCCGCTCTTGTGGCGAGGCGCTCGAGCAGCCCGAATTTCACGCAGAGAAATCTGCCGTGACTTGAAGTGGTATAAGTATATAAAAAAAAATATATATAATTATGTATAAAGCTATATTGCTAAAGATATTAGGATAACTACATCCTAGGAGCAAACAGAGTCTTAATACTGGTTGGTATATTTTGCTGGGAAGGAGAGAGAGAGAGAGAGAGAGAGAGAGAGAGAGAGAGAGAGAGAGAGAGAGAGAGGAGAGAGGGAGAGAGAGAGAGAAAAGAGAGAGAGAGACAGACAGACAGACAGACAGACAGACAGACAGAGACAGCAGACAGACAGACAGGAGACAGAGAAACAGACAGACAGACATATCTGACCAAGAAAGAGGTTCAAGTCAGTTCCTTCAGATAACAGGAACTGGTGAATGGTCTACTTTTTCTTCCTCTGACCCCTTTTCCAAGAGCTTATACAACTCCTTTACCACGCAGACACACACAACTGTGAAGAGGGCAGAGGAGGGGGTGGGATGGGGTGGGTGGGGGGATGAGCTTGTGCCCTAATCGTCTGATAGGTCAGAGAAAGGTCAAGTTACCTTGATCCATTTTCTGGGCTTTATGTGCAGCAGATAAAAAGTAGGAAAGAAGTTTTCAGGTGATTGAGTAATTTTTGTGCTGCTAGCCTAAAAAAACATTTGTTGTAAGATTAATTCACTTTTCCAAAATACCCCTCTCCCCCCACTCCTCCCCCGAAAAAAGAGATAAAATTTATGAGATTTAACTTGATGAAAAGTTATGATACCAATACAAATAGCCTGATGGTTAGAGTGATGCCAACTCCACTCACCCCAAAAAGTCATTCAGATGAGACTATAAACCAAGGTCCCCTGTGTGAACGCACGCAGAACATCTTGCGCACAGTTTAAAACCTGTTCCACTTTTCGGAAGAGTAGGCCATTGTGGGAATGGATGACAAAATTTACTAAATTGCATACACAGGGGGGCTGGATGTAAACAAAAAGCATATGAGTGCTTATTCCATTATCCTTGAAATGCAAGTATTAAAAAATTACAAAAAAAGAAATGCTGCAAATTTATAATTATCTGCTCTCTTTCATTTTATCTATAGTAGAGCTACAGGAGATGGTAGTAGAACTCAGCAGAGACAGATAGAAAGATGGCGAACCCTGGTGGCATTGTGTGGAGCTCCTACCCACGACAATGATGATGGAGACAGTTGAGTTGAGTTTCAGTTTATTTTATGATGTCTACATCTATTCTATCGGAAGAGGCATGCCCAGTTGTTCAAAATTAAATCCTAATCAATGTAACATCAGCTTTGGCCTTCTCTTCCGAAAAGTGGAACAGGATTTTTACGGTAAGCTCAAGATGTTCTGCGTACGTTCTTACACCCGACCTGGGTTTATAGTCTCATCCGAAATGACTTTCGGCAGGAGTGGAGTCAGCACTGATGTTAACTCCAGGAGAAAAAATCCCTTGGACGGGCATCTCAATTGTGGGTCGAACCTGGGCTCGAACCTGGGCCATCAGATTACAACCTCAACGTGTAACACTCTAACCACCAGGCCATCCAGTCCCCAGTTCTAGTGACCGAGGTGAAAGCACAGTTTCATAATCCCTGGAACCTTACACAAAGACACTGGTCATCAAGCAGAGGCGTCTTCCAGTGCTAAGCCTTATCTAGAACAAAAATGAAATCCCCTTGTATTGTCCTGGCCAGGTGAAAGGTCCAAGCTCACCAGATAACAGGAACCAGGTGTGTTGTGTGGACGGTCTACCTTTTCCCCTTGACCCCTTTCCTGGACAGTTTACATCACTGACTACCCCTACCCAGCTGCAGTGCTGAGGGTACTAAAGGGGTGGATTAGACCTGATAACAAAACTCGGGCATCTTAGACAAACTTTCAGTTGTTGGGTGGATAGAATAGGAGAGTGGGGGTTGAGAAGGAGGGAGAAGGAGGCTTTTCAATGATAGACCTGATTCAAGGTTTGTCCTGGAGACAACATCTCTATTTGAACAGCGGTCAGTTTTGTGGTATATGACCCTAACCATCTTGTGCTGTTGATGTTGGTTTAGCCGTTTTGGAGAGGATTTCTACTCGGATGGGGATCTTCCCAGTTGCTGCTGGTGACAGAGCTCAGGTAAGTGAAATGTTGACCAGTTCCTGGCTTTTGGTCATAAATAATTTTTGTGAGCATGCCTTAAGCTATTTGCGTGTTATAGCTCTCAATTTGTGTATGTATGATATCCATGTTTCCCGATTAAAGATCTGTTTCAACTACTATTCTATTGCCTGTGGTGATGATGGAGTTGTGGTAGGTTATCAACTTGGGTCTTCCTGGCGCTGATTTGAGTGTTATCTTTTGGTTCAATGTTTCCTTCAGTCATATGACAGACAAGGTTGGGCAGGTTCTTCTTTACTGTCAGACCATCAACGTGGTTTACAAAGCAAAGGCTCAGGATGATGCTTCTTGAATTGCTAACTGCTGGTGTGATTTTCAATTTCATTTCAGGAATAATGTTGAAGAGAGCAGGAGACAGAAGGCATACCTGACGTATTGCATCTGAAGCATGAAATCACTATTGTCATACCAGTACTGCATTGCCCTGCTTTGAGATAATGTTGCTAGGAAGTGCTAATTAGCTAATGGCCAGTGTTTGGCCCTTAAATTGCTTCATTGTGGCCTGTTGTGCCACCTGCTTGACTCAGTCAAATGTCTTTCTGAAGTCTATGAAAGCATAGTGAAACTCCTGGCTTTGGATGTATTTTAGCAGCAGTTGTGCAGGTTGAAGATCTGATCAATGGTATTTCTACTTTCGCAAAATCTGTGTTATTCAGCAGTAATTGAATCTGCTTGCAGCTGCAGTCTTCATCCTAAATACTCAGACAGCAACTATTGTTTCTGATATATGAGTGAAAATGCATTGCTCTGCTGTTAAGCCCTTGAAAAATCAGGCCCAGCACATCTGACTTTGGTGTGGGAAAGAATTTTTTAAAAAAAGTTTTTATCTGGAAATAAAGGCTTGAGAATGGACCAAGAAAGCAGAAAATAGTCAAGAAAGAGGTGACAGGAAGACAACCAGTAAAGCAGAAACAAAGAGAGGGATAGAGAAGAGAGAATTCATGGCGCAGAATTTCCAAAAGGTGGAGATGCTATTTATACTTACAGGCTCTAGGCATCCTCAAAGGGAGGTTGAAGACTGGTCAATGGTACTCCTGCTTTTGCAAAATCTTAGTTATTTAGCTTTAAAATAATCTTGCTTGCAGCTGTAACCTTTTCAGAACAGATCTAAACCTATCTTCATGCAGGTAGAGAACCAATGAGACTGCTTAAAACAGGGCAGTATCCCACTTCAGAGTTTTCTATGCCATTTTTGACTAAACACACCACTCTATAATATTCTGTTGAAACAAAACACACCAGTGCATGAGCATATTTGTCCCTTTTCCACTGCAGTACCAGGTGGTATGGGACAGGATAGATCAGTGGCCAGAGCATTCGCTTCCTGTCACCTCCTTCTGGTCTATTTTCTGTCTTCTTGGTATATTTTGCTACCATTTTTTCCCCAGAAAAACTTAAAAAAGAATTCTCTCCCACACCCAAGTCGCATGTGCTGGGCCTGACTTTTTGCCAGGTGCTTAACAGTGCAACCCATTTTCGCTGCTATGACAGACAACAATAGCTGCTGTCTGAGCTTCAAGGAAGAAGAAGAAGGCTCTCTTACCACAACTGTCCAGCAGGGAAACACTAGAGAAAGACCGAAACAGGGACAGACAGAAGAAAGAGATGAACAGTGAACATCAAAGAATGAACTGACCTTGACTTGGCAATACTAGTTAGAATAGCTGAAGAAGACAGACCAGCCTGCACCAAAATATTGATGAATGTGACCTGTGTGTGACCCTCAGACCAGCCTGCACCATAGTATTGATGAATGTGACCTTTGTGTGACCAGCCTGCACCATAGTATTGATGAATGTGACCTTTGTGTGACCAGCCTGCACCATAGCATTGATGAATGTGACCTTTGTATAACCTTAAGACCAGCCTGCACCATAGTATTGATGAATGTGACCTTTGTGTGACCAGCCTGCACCATAGTATTGATGAATGTGACCTTTGTGTAACCTTAAGACCAGCCTGCACCATAGTATTGATGAATGTGACCTTTGTGTCCCCCTCCCCTCCCAACCTCCTCTTCCTCCTCCCCAGCCACCATTTAGGTCAAGGGAATGATGACAATGGTGAATATAGTCAGACTACACTTTACATTTAAAGACTGCTGGTTACACTGCACACTTTGAAGAGCTACACAGCTGTGGGTCTGTCTATAGAAAAACGCTGAAGGTCTTTCAAGCTGTACAATGGTGATGATGGTAAGGCGGTGGTGCAGTCCCTAATTCGGGAAGGGAAGCTCTGCTGGGACTATATAATAACAACAAAACCAAAAAACAAAGCCGTAGAAAAGAGAGAGAGGGGGGGGGGGGGGGGGGGAGTTTTTGTATTTGTTTAGTTGTTGTTGTTGTTTATTTTTTAAAACCCTCTTTGGGCTATAAATGTAAAGAATTGCAGGTTGGGTTCTTGTTGCTTTCTTTTTGTGTGTTTTTGTTTTGTTTTTTCCTCAGCCAGAACTTAGGTTCACCCATGGTGAGATTTTTGCGTATGCGGCCGTTTTTAACCTACTATTAAGGTAGCGGCATTCCGACTTGGGGGCTGAATTGCGTTCTGTTCAGCCGTAGGTGTAGGTAGCTACAGATGCATTCTCATGATCATAGAGCAAATCTACAGAGTGATCATTGAACAAAGTTTATTGCTGAAAAGTTTTTTAAGCCATGTGTGTCATGGGGGGATTTATTGACATGGAAAATCATAGCAATGTTTGGTTCTTTAAAATACATCCCATTGTGTGTGTGTGTGTGTGTGTGTGTTGTGTGTGTGTGTGTGTGGTGTGAGTGATAGATAGAGGTAGATAGATAGAGGTAGATAGATAGGTAGATAGATAGAGAACTGTGAACTCTGAAATTGTTTAATGTACATCGGCCTTAGGCCACAATACACTTTAATAGAGAGAGAGAGAGAGAGAGAGAGAGAGAGAGAGAGAGAGCAGAAAGAGCAACACCTCCCCACTCCCATCACACACACACCCTTTCCAACACATCCAAGCCTGACCACAAAAAAAAATGACATAAAAAAACCACCAACAAAAATCTCAAACCCACAAGTAATAACATCCTCCTCCTCCTCCCCTCTTAATCTCAACCACAATAAATCATATCAAATCAATAGGCGCTCACTACAAACCCTGTATATTCATTGGCCACTGTCTCATATGACCTAGTGACTCCTGTGACCTGACCTTTGACTCAGCTATAGGGGAGTTAACTACGGAGTGCACCAGATCAAATTCCACCTCGACTTCTTCCTTAAGAAAAACAAAGAAAGAAAAAAAAGACTCGTTCCAGGCACTATCATCTCTCCGCTGTTGCTTGTATTATTGGCCTATCTTCTTATCACTGAATGGATGACCTTCGCCAGCTGAATCAGCGTAATTCTTGAAAAAAAAAATGAAAAAAAAGAGCTTAAGGCTAGTAGATAACTATTTGGAGGTGAAAGTGACCAGTGTCCGAAATTCGGGGTTATCAGAGAGAGAGAGAGAGAGAGAGAGCTGTAAATCTGAATCTCTCTCTCTCTCTCTCTCTCTCTCTCCTCATCACACACACACACACACACACACATACTCGTCTAACATCACTTAGAGTGAACAGACCTTAAATTGAAGACAACACACACACACACACACACACACACACACGTGCGTGCACGCACGCACGCACACAGCTGTCTGTCTAATATCACTTTAAAGTGAATAGACGTTTTTAAACGAAGACACACACAGAGCTGTAAATCTGAATTTGATCACACACACACACACACACACACGCACGAACACACACACACACACACACACACACACACGCACGCACGAGCACACACACACACACACACACACACACACACACACAGCTGTAAATGTGAATTTATTCAGAACAGGAATAAGCTCTTGAGCACACACACACCACACACACACATTTTTCCCCCTTTTTTCGGGTTTGCTTTACGGAATCAGTGATTAACCCGGGCCCCAAAAGTCCATTTGCCTTTTCAAGGGGGTTTTGTTTTTTTTGATAAGAAATTTGAAGAAATCGCCCAAATTCCCCAGTTTAAAGTTTTAAAACCCCCGGGGGGGTTTTTGGTTTTTGGGTTTTAAAATTGGGGTGGTCAGAGACTCGCTCCCCCCCCCCCTCCCCCCCCCCCCCAGTAAGGTAAACCATCGAGCGGGGTTTCCCACTTGGATGGGTACCTTTGCGCGCCTTGGCTTCAGAAACAGTTCCCCAGCTCCCCCACTGAAATGGGAAACCGCCCCCCTTTATTGGGGGGAAAGGGAAAAGCAGCGAGGGAAGGAGTTGGGCCCCGCCCCAATATGGGGCCCCGGGAGAATTTGAGGCTCGGAAGTTTCGCCCCCCTACGCCCATGGGTAAATGGGACTCCTTTCCCCCCCCTTTTTAAAATATTAGGTCCCATGGCTTTAAATACTTTCAAAGGGCATGTGGGGGGCAAAAACCCCGGGCCTTCAGATTGCCCGCAACGCTCAAACCACCGGTTTCCGCCCCTCGTGTGTGGTGGTGTGGGGTTTTTTTGTGTGTGTGTGCGGGGGGGTTAGGGGGGGTTTGGGGGTGAGCACATAATAATTACCACTTTTAAACAACTAAAAAAAACCCAATAAAACCATAACAAAAAAAGTTAAAGGGGGGGAAAAAAAAAACCAAAGCTTAAACATTTAAACTTTGAAATTTCGTAAAAACAAATTAAAAATTTTTAAAACCTATAAAAATTTGATTAACGGACTAGGGATTTAAAAGAAAATTTACAATTTTTTTTTAAATTTGAAACTTCTTTTAGAATTTGCTCTAAGCAACAGACGTAAAAACGGGTTTAAAAAAGTTTGTCAAATCTCGCATTCTAAAAAAAATGTGACAATGGTAATATTTTTGCCACAGAAACATTTGCTTTGTGTTGGTGGTAAAAAATTTAATTATAAAAGCATTGAGCTTTAAACCGTAGATAAAGATACTTTTCAATTCATGGGATTTAGGGCCCATTTTTTTTCTTACCAAACGAAAATTTAAATGGGTTCATTGTGGTTTTTGGCGCGGTGTAAGGGGGGGGGGGGGGGGGGGGGGGGGGGGGGGGGGGGGGGGGGGGGGGGGCGTGCGCGTGCATCTGCCAAAGCCACGAAACCCAAAGCAGGAAAGACAATATTGCCCAGCAACTGAAAGGGGGAAAAAAAGTTCCCCCAAAAAAATGCTAAACTTAAATATTCAAAGTCAAAGTTTTTGCGAATTTTTAAAATCTTAGGGGAAAAAAAAAAAAAAAGAAACGCTCTTCTCACCCCCTGCGACAAAGCCATTGTGACGCAAAACACAACACGGGGTTTACAAAATAACAGTCGTCTTCTTACATCCCCTCCCCCTTTAAACCTCTCTGTGCCAGGGGGGCACAAAAGGGCTTGTTGGGGTTTAGCTTACATCACTGGGGTGTAAATGGGGATAGTCATCGGTTCCCCTACTACTAAAATATTTGTCCTAAAAGTTACTTAGCGCGCTCTCTCCCTCTCTCTTTTCCCAGTTTTTCGGCACATTTGGAAAGAAAAGGGTGGAGTGCGAATTTATGGATCACAAACCGCCATGACGCCAAGGGAAAAAGGAAAATATAGGGAGGTGCCTTTTTTTTGTGGGTTTGTTTTTTTTTCTTTATTTACGTCAAAGTCCTCTTTGGTCGCCTTTACCTTCAATCAAATTTTCTGTTTTTCGGCGGTTTTTTGGTATTTTATTCTCTTTTTTTCTTTTGGCGAAAAAAGTAAAGATATTTAAATTTTTCCATGCTTGCGACCTAGGCCCCCCGCTCTTTTTTCTTTTTCCCCCCCTTTTTCCCAAGTTTATATTTTTTATTTGGGGGGGGGGGGGGGGGGGGGGGGGGGGGGGGGGGGGGGCCCCTTTTTGGGCCTTTTTTTTTGTTTTTTCTTTGGGTTTTTTTCTTTTTTTTTTTTGTTTTGGGTGGGGTTTGGGTTTTGGGGGTGGGGGCCCCTTTTTTTGGCGTTTTTTGGGTATGTTTTGTTTTGGTTTTTTTTTTTGGTTTTGGGGGTTTGGGTTTTTGTTTTTTGGGGGGTTGGGGGGGTTTTTTGTTGGGGTTTTGGATTAACCCAACCCAAAACAAAAGTTTATTCCGGAATTTCCGTGGTTCAATTTTCCCCCCCCTTTTCCCCCAAACCCCCTTTCTTTCCTCATCTTTTTTGGGGGCCAAATTTGGGGGGGGTTTGGGTTTTGGGGGGTTTTTTTTTATAAAAAAAGGAAGGTTTCCCGTTTTTTTTTTGTTTTTTTCCCCCTTTTTTTATTTCACCCCCAGAATTTTAAAGGAACCCCCCAGGCAAAACCAAGGGGGGTGTCCCTTTGGCCCCAAAATTCCTTAGAAAGGGGTTTCCCCCTCTTTTTTAAAGGGGGAAAAAAAAAAAAAAATAAAACAAAGGGTTTTAAGAAGGGAAAAAAAAACAAAAAAAAAAAAAAAATGGGCCCCTGCTCTTGTGGCGGGGCGGGGCCCCCTCCCCAGGGAGAAAAAGCCCCCGAATTTCAACCCCCGAAAAATTGTGACTTTTAAAATGGGATGAATTAAAAAAAAAAATATTCGTCTCTCTGGGACAGGGTAGCCATAGTGCGCTCCACCCCCACGACCGGGTTCGATTCCCGTTCAAGGGGAAAAAAAAGGGGTTAAATCAGTGCAAACTCCGGCCTCCCCCCCCAAAAGGGCCTTTTTGGAAAAAAAACTTTAAACCCAGGCCCCCTGTGCAACCCCACCAGAACATCTTTCGCACACTTAAAAAAACCGGTTTTCCGCTTTTTTGTTTAAAATAGGGCCCCTTGGGGTCCCCCCGGGGGGAAAAGGGTAAAAAATTTTTTCAAAAACCGTATCCCCACGGGCTGGGTTTAAAAAAAAAAACACAAAATCCTATTTCATTTAAAACCTCAATTAAAAGAAATTTTTTTTTTTTAAAACAACCAAAAAAAACTTTTGTTTTTCTTGTCTTTTTAAACTAAAACCCCCCCCCCCCCCCCCTTTTTTTCCCCCCCCCCCCCCCCCCCCCCCCCCCCCCCCCCCCCCCCCCCCCCCCCCCCCCCCCCAACAACCCCCCCCCCCTTTAATTTAATTCCCCCCCACCCCCCCCCCCCCCCCCCCCAACCCCCCCCCACCAAAAAGGGGATTTGGGGATTTACAAAAACAATTTAAAAAGCTTTTGGCCCCCCCTAACCCCATAAAAAACCGGGAAAATGGGCCCCACACCCACACTACCTACACACATACAAATTGGGTGCACTGCCCCTACCAGTTTAAAATCCCTACATACTAAAGGGGACGCAATACACTACACGGGGACTGCACCCACATACACCTTTCACTACACTACACTACACTTTCAACGGGACCCGCACTTTCACTACACTACAAACACTTTGCTGAAATGCCTACACAGTACTTGGGACTAAAATTTCCAACAACCTTTTTCTACAAATATTTACACTAAAAACACAGCCCCCACCCCCTTCCCTTTCCCCTTCCCCCCCAATTTCCCCCTCCACTCCACTAAAGCTAAAAAAGCTTTGGGTGGGACTTGGGACCTAATTTACCCCTATTCTGCCCCCTACTAAAACCCCCACCCACCCACCACTACACCCCACACTGCATTCCTCCCACAAACACCAACCACACCCAAACCCCCCCCCCACACCACATACCCCAACCACCCCCCCCAAACCCCCCCACCCAACCCCCCTACAAAAAAAAAACCCTCCCAAAAAACCCCAAAATCCCCAAAAATCTGATCCAGGGGTTGGGTGCTTTTGTTGTTTGATTAAAATTTTAGTCCCAGTGGGGGGTCTGTGCTTTGGGCACCCCGAACCTTTTAAAAAAGGAATAAGATTTCAGCTGAGTGACAAAGTTCAAAAACTTTTCCTTGCCTTTGGGGCAAAAGGGGAAAAGGGTGCCCCATAAACCCCATTTTGGGGCATTTGGGGAGCGAGGCGGTCAGAGACCTCACTTCCACCCGGCCAGGGATATTGAGGGCGGGGGCCCAAACTTTCCCCCCCTCCCCTTGCTTTTACCTTCCTGACCCCAAAGAGGACAGGTGTCCCTTTACACTGGGGGATTTTAGGGACTGTATGAAGCCCCAAAGGGGAAAAAGGGGTTTGCCCCCTCCAATTGGTTTTAACCCCGGGCCCCAAAGCTGCTTTTAAATTTACCTGGGGGAAAACCCGTGCTGTGCAGGGCGCTGAAAGGGCCCCCGTGCCAAAGGGGAAAAACCCCCAAAAAAAAAAAAATTATTGCTGGGTTTCCCTTTACAGAACCTTCGTAAACAAGAAAATGGGGACAAACCCCCGGGTTTCCCCTTTCCACCCCATTCATGGTTCACTCCCACAGGGGCCCCTATCATGGGCCTGACCAATTGGGAAAGATTTTCCCCCCCCCCCCCCCCCCCCCCCCCCCCCCCCCACTCCCCACCCCCATCCCCCCCTTCCAATTCTCAGAGCATTGACAGTGCGTAAGGGAGTGAAAGATCGGATGAAGACATTGCCCTCTGGTTATTAGGTGAGGTTGGTTGTATTAAAGTCCCAATGGGGCTATCCTATTTTCGGGACTGCATAGGTGGAAAGAAACGAGATATTGTATCTATCTCACTTTGCTGTTGACAGGGCCAGCTTCCTTTCCACTTTGGTTGATGATTCTTAGGCCGCAATTCAGCGTTAGGTTTTTGGTCCATTTCTTCCTTTTTTTCATATAAATTTAAACACGTGCACGCGTTCCGCGCGCGCGCGCGCAACCACACACACACACACACACATACACACACATAAAAACACACCACACACAAAACACAACACATACACACCCCACACACACACACACCACACACACACCAACACACACACACACACACACACACACAAACAGCGCTTACTATCGTATCCCCCCGAAATTAAAAGCACTTTTTTGGTGAAAAACTAGCTCCTGGCTTAGAATTCATGGAATTGTTTTTCACAAATTTAGTAGGTTTAATTCTTTACACACACACACACACACACACACACACACCACACACCACACACACACACACATACACACACACTACACTACACTATGCTACACTACAAATACACTGCACTACATTACACTACACTACACTGCGCTACATTACACCACACTACACTACTCTACACTACACTACGCTACACTGCACTGCACTTCACTTCACTATATATATATATATATATATATATAATATATTTTATAATATATATTTATATATATATATATATATATATATATATATATCACATTTTTAGCAGCAAACGCTGCACCCCCTCAGTCCTTTGTCATCTGGTAGCTTCCTTATCACTATTACATGCGTGGGGGTCTACGTGTGGTATGAATTATGTCATAATTATAGAAAAACTGAAGGAAAAATGGCCAAATTTAAAGCAGGAGTGTAGCCTTACATGTAGTACGTGATACAGAAGCCGGATCTGAGACGTAACTTCATTCCATTGCCCCCCCCCCCCCCCCCCACCCTCCCCCCCACGTCATAGTACTGTCCAGCAGGGTGTGTCTGCATGGCTGGACAGGGATGGTGGAGGTGAAGGTGGTGGTGTTGGTGGTGATGGCAGTTACATTAGGTCTACTATGCAAAGCCATCTTTGGTGATTGATTGTGGTGACTTGCCAGCTTGCAAAGCCTTTGGCTTGGGGGTATATATTTATTTGTTATAGTAGGTAAGGGACGGGACAGCTCAGTGGTCAGAGCACTAGCTTTTCTCACCAGCTAAGGCTAAGCAGCATCGAGCGTGGTTACCACTTGGATGGGTGACTGTTTTCTCGCGTTGGTTTCAATATAGTCCCCCAGTTCACCCAGCTGTAAATGGGTACCTGCCTCTTTAGAGTCAGGGAAGGTAAAGCAGCGAGGGAGAGGAGATGGGCGCCGCTCTCAATATGCTGGCCCCTAGAGAAGTGAGGTCTCTGACGCCTCGCTCCCCTACGACCACATAGGTTATGGGACACCTTTCCGGTTACTTTGCCTTTAGGGTGTAGTAGTAGTGTATAGCTCTTGTTCACTTGCTCAATTCTGTCTGTCTGTCTTTCTGTCTCTTTGTTTCTTGTCAGTACATCGGTGTGTGTGTGTTGTGTGTGTGTGTGTGTGTGTGTGTGTGTGTGTGTGTGTGTAGCAGTAGGCACACACGCACCCCCACCACACTTATATATAATAAACCCCCCCTGAGGAAGGCGAAAGCCGAAATATTGGGGAACATTTATTATGCTGGTTGTTATGCTTTCACTTTGTGTGGTATATATATATATATATATATATATATATGTGTGTGTGTGTGTGTGTGTCTGTGTGTCTGTGTGTGTCTGTGTGTGTATGTGTCTGTGTCTGTGCGTGCATCCGTGTGTGCGCGTGCGCGCGCGCGCGTGTATGTGTGTGAGACAGACAGACAGAGAGGAAGGTCACATTCCCCTGCTTATCATAGCCCTTTCCCAATAAAACAATCCTTGATGAGGATATATCAAAATCCCAGCGGAGGCTTTGCGATTTACCGACCAGCCGTACATGATGAAGTGCTACATCCTTTTATAAACATGGGTTGTTGTGTAGGTGTAGGTTTAATCCCTGTAAAGTCAGTTTTACCTATGATTGACGTCACCTGCAAGTTAACATTTTTATTTCTTTTTTTTAAAAGGAACACAATGAAAACGTTTTCTTCTTCCATTACAAAAGAAAGCTTCTCTCGGCGAGGGTGGGGGTTGGGAATGGGGGTCTTTCAGTATAAATAGCATCCCCACCTTCTGGAAATTCTGTACTAGGAATTCCCTCTTTTCTATCCCTGTCTTTGTTTCTGCCTTGCTCCATTTCTTCCTGTACGTCCCCACCTCCTTCTTGTCTATATTTTCTGCCTTCTTGGTCCAATTTTCCTGCCTTTTCCCCCCAGAAAGACTTAAAAAGATGACCATTCTCTCCCACACTGAAGCCTGATGCGCTGGGTCTGACTTTGTCAGGGGCTTAACGGCAGCGTAATGCATTATTTTTCTTTCGCTCAGATGACAGACAACAATAGTGTTTCTGTCTGAGGGTTGGACGACGACGACGACGACGACGACGACGAAGAAGAAGAAGAAGAAGAAGAAGAAGAAGAAGAAAAAAGAAGAAAGAAGAAGAAGAAGAAGAAGAAGAAGAAGAAGAAGAAGAAGAAGAAGAAAAAGAAGAAGAAAAATGGCTTACAGGCAAGAAGGCTACTTTTTTTTTTAACCTGAGGAGCCAGTCAGCATTTTCTGTGTGAGGGTGTACAAAAAAAACAACAACCAAAAAAAAACCCCCCCCCCCCACCCACCCCCCCCCCCCCCCCCCACCCCCCCCCAAACAAAAAAAAAAACACAAAAAACAACCATACACACAAAAAACCACCAACAAAAAGCCAAGGGTGGTGGATGTAGCAAGTGGCGTTATTATTAATCCTACTTCAGGTGGATTGTTGTTGTTGTTGTTGATGATGATGTTGTTGTTATTGTTGTTGTTATCGTTAGACATTTCCCAGTATAACACCCTAGGGGGGAGGGGGATCACTCAGAATGTCTACACACACACACATACACACACTTACACACACACACACATACACACACACACAACACACACATACATACACACACACACACACACACACACACACACACCACACACACACACCACACACACACACACACCACACACACACCTTACATGTGTGATAAGCGAGTCCGGTCGGAGTACAGCATCTGAGTGACTCCCACCATCCTAAGCCGTCAAGCCTGGGAACGCCCAACCGCAACCACAACAACAACTCCAACAACAACAACTCCAACAACAACACAACAACAACAACCCCAACAACAACAACAACAACCCCAACAACAACTCCAACAACAACAACAACCCCAACAACAACAACAACAACAACAACAACTCCAACAACTCCAACAACAACAACAACAACAACAACAACAACAACAACTCCTCCAACAACTCCTCCAACAACTCCAAGAACAACTCCAACAACAACAACAACAACAACAACAACAACAACAACAACAACAACAACAACAACAAACTACTTCTCCAACAACAACAACAACAACAACAACAACAACAACAACAACAACAACAACAACAACTCCTCCAACAACAGTCAGCTATAGGGGAGTTAACTACGGAGTGCGCCAGAAGTCGCATATGCAGAAATCTCGCTAGTAGTAAAGCTCAGAGTTCTAGTCGAGGAGGTACTGGGGGGGGGGAAAAAAGAAGAAAAAAAAGAGATGTCTGTACCAATTTTACCCCTTGTTGTCACGGGGTCTTTCACGTGCACTAAAAAAAAAATATATATATATATATAGATATATTGCGCACAGAATCTCAAATTTATTGCTTCACCCGAAAGACAAACACCCATAACTCCTACTGGTTGTAATACTTATGACGGATGGATCTGACAAAATCCGGGTTCGCTTAGTTGAGAATCGAACTCACGATCCTCTCTCTCTCTCTCTCTCTCTCTCTCTGTCTCTCTCTCTGTCTAGACTAGGAGTGTTACTGAAAAATTACCACTAGTGAACAGAAAAAAAATAATAAAAGGGCTCTTAACCCCTCCCCCCAAAAAAAAAAATTAACACCCCCCCCCCCCCAAAATAAAACAAAAAGAATCACACACACAACAAAGAACACAAAAGAAGCCAAAAAAACCAACCCCCAGAACAAAACAAAAGCCCAACCCCAAACAAAAAAAAAACCAGCCCCCCAAAAAAAAAAAAAAAAAAAAATCCAAAACAAACCCACCTAGAACAAAACAAAACCCACACCACACAAAACAAAAGAAAGCCAAAAACCAGCCCCCCCCACCAAAAAAAAAAAAAAAAAAAAAAGAATCAAACAACAAACCCACCAAAACAACAACACACACACACACACACGCACAACACACACACAACACACACACACACCAATTCAACAAAAAGACACCCCCAAAAAAAACCCCAAAACAAAAACAAAAAACCAACCAACCAACCAAGTAACCCTCCCCCCCTCCCCCCCTCCCCCCCCCCCCCCCCCCCCCCCCCCCCCCCCCCCCCCCCCCCCCCCCCCCCCCCCCCCCCCCATCCCCTCTTCTCCAAAACAAACAAACAAAAGCAAAACATATGGTGAAATATAATCACCTACCTTACACCCACTGACATCATCATGACGTCAGTTGCTGGAACGTGGAGGCGAGCCAATGAAAATAAAGCTAATGATAATATTAGTTTGCTGCATTTTTGAGGAGAGCTGGACTGGCCAGCATTATATGGCGACAATGAAAGCAGTGTAGTAACTTTTACCGCAGTAGGAGTAGTGGTAGTTGTAATAGTAGTAGTAGTAGTAGTAGTAGTAGCAGCAGCAGCAGCAGCAGTAGTAGTAGTAGTAGTAGTAGTATGCACACGGGTTAAAGATAGTGTGTGTATTGCTGTTGTTGTTGTTGTTGTCCTCCTCCTCCTCCTCCTCCTTCTTCTTCTTCTTCTTCTTCGTGTTGTTGTTGTTGTTGTTGTTGTTGTTCTACAAAGTAGGAAGAACTGTGACAGTCATTGTGTGATTGGGGAACAAGCTTTTCTTTGGGGAAAAATCTTTTTTGAAGAAAAACGGTTCTAGTCATTTTTGGGGGGTTTTTTTTTTCTTTGTTTTTTTTGTTTTGTTTCGAGTTTTCCCTTGCAAAACCTTTTTTTTTTTCACACCTACCATGAATACCTTTTTCCGACTTCAGGGGATGTTTGCTGGGTATGTTCGTTTTCGATTCCCTTGAACGGTTGACTACCCCCCCTTTTTTTCCGCTTTGAATCTTCTCATCTCTCCTTCTTCTCTCTCTCTTTCTCCTCTCTTTCTCTTCTCCCCTCCCCTCTCCTCTCTCCCCCCTCTCTTCTCTCCTCCCCCCCTCTCTCTCTTCTTCTCTCTCCTCTCTCCCCTCTCTAACAACAAACACACACCAACACAAAAAACACACCACACAACACACCACCACACACACACCCCGCGCAAGAAGAAAGAATAAAGGGCATGGCGGGTCTGCAC
>CM054161.1:1550781-1593281 GCA_028751875.1 Rapana venosa
CCTGTGACTATTACTGAAATAAACTCAAGCTGTCAACAAGCGAACCAGAACGAACCGCCACTGGCCACCTGCCTAAAATGTCAAGAAATTTCCTCCATCTGCATGTAGTCCCCCTCACTCACTCACTGTGAGCAAGAGGAGGAGGATCACGAAAGCGCTGAGTTGCTACTGGGCTGGCGCTACTTACGGGGAAGGTCAGCGGAGAAATCCTATAAGTTTTCCACCAATCAGCGAACACTCTGCGGGGATGAGACTCTGCCCTTCAACCAATGAGCGAAGCGGAGGAATTGTGTCACGTGATTCGAGGCAAGCATTTGTCACCGAGATTGCAGACGAAAAGTCAGTTTGGCAGAAACCTATTTGAGAGAGTGGACGTATTTTCAAGCTTTTGCTGGTTTTCTGCTGTTTTTTCAGGTGAGTGCGATGCGAGGTGCAGTGGTTTTTATGATGTGTTTGTTGTTTGTCTCTCAGCTTTTAGAGGATCTGTCTGAAGTTGGTGAATTATAAAAAAAAATCTCAATGGGTTAAACATGCTTTCTAGTAGGCACTTAGTTTCGGTTTTTATTGAAGACAGAAAACTGAAGATCTGTCACTCTGATTCCTGATCGCAAGTAGTGGGTTGATTTCGGTATCGTTGCAGGAGCAGGAGTTCATTGATACTTCACGTTCCCAATGCAGCAGAATTCAGAGTGGCAAAATTATAGCAGCGTAAGAGGGAGTCAGTTAGATATTTTAAGAGTGTGGAGTTTCCCCATTCCGCAAGCTAGCGTAGGCGTGCCTTCAACAGGCATAATAAATTATTGTCCAAGCTGCTCTCGGTCTTGGCAGGCTAATTAGTGATTTTCAATTCAGGTGTAAAGTTGCAATGTAGTGTATGGTAATCCTCTCGAAAACAAATAAAACCACGCGTAGAAGAACTTCAAACGACTCCCCCCTAAAAAAAAACCAACCAACAAAAAAAACAACCCCAAGTTTACTCACCTGTGAAGGGCAATCACACTCTTGTCTCATGCAATACTCAGAAACACCAATACTCAGAAACGGGTGTTTGTGTTCGTCAAGGAAGATTTAGATTTGTGTAGGCCTACCGGATCTTGTCAAAAGATAGTGAATGAGAATTGTCAACTTGATTTTGATATATACATTTAGAAGAGCCAGATATCTTTTTAGGGATGTAAAATCAGTAGTTTAAGAATGGTTAAATTTTGCGTGAAACAGCCAAAATTGGCATGTAGTAGTAGTAGTTTGTTTATTTTTTTGGTTGTTCTTTTATATCGATAATGCTTTTGTACATCCAGTCCCCATGTGTATGCGGTTTTGTCAGTTTTGTCATCTGTTCCCACCGGCACACAATGACCTACTCTTACGAAAAGTAAGATTTAGGATTTAACGTGTTCGCAAGATGTTCTGCGAGCGTTCGCACACGGGGCCTCGGTTTGTAGTCTCATCCGAAGGACTTTTGGGGAGAGTGGAGCCTGCACTGATGTTAACTCAAGGGGAAAATATCCCCTTGAACGGGAATCGAACCCAGGTCGTCAGACTGCGAGCGCAATGTTCTAACTACTAGGCTATCCCGTGGTAGGGGAGAGAGAGGGAGAGAGAGAGAGAATATGACAAATTCTTTTATTTCGAGGATTGTGAATAAGCATCCATGTGCTCTTTATACATTCGGTCTCCACCCTTAGGGATACATCATGATGAGAGAGAGAGAGAGAGAGAGGGAGAGAGAGAGAGAGAGAGAGAGAGAGAGAGAGAGAGAGAGAGAGAGAGAGAGAAGTAAAACTGGGGAGTATTTTGTCGATAGTTGCTAAACTAGGCCTAAGAGGAGGAAGAATGCTGTACTAATCGTAGCATCGCCTCTTATTGAGGTCAGTCTCACTGGTGAAAATACTGTGAGGAAGCAAGATTGTCTTTGTGATTTTTTTTCCATGTGATAACTACTTAACTAGCCCAACGGTATATAAGTATATTTTGATGTATTCTCTCCTCTCTCTCTCTCTCTCTCTCTCTCCTCTCTCTCTCTCTCTCTCTCTCTCTCTCTCTCTCCTTTCTCTCCCTTTCTCTCCCTTTCTCTCTGTGGTGTGTGTGTGTGTGTGTGTGTGTGTGTGTACGTACGCACGCGTGCATAATACATGTCGTGTCTGTGCAGATGTATTAAAATGTCATTTGTTTATTTCACATTGTTCTAATCACCATTTTAAAAAAAAATCCCTTTAAACAACCTTTGACTTTATTTTTAACAATATATCATTTTGGAATTAAACCCAGCGAAAAAACCCAACCAACAACAAAAAAGCAAAAATAGGATTGAGAGAAAAAAAGAACAAAGAGAATGTAAAGTAATCTGAACAGAAAAAAAATAATACATTTTAAAAATATTTATTAACATCTTTGTGTGTGTCTCAGCCTCTCTCTCTCTCTCTCTCTCTCTCTCTCTCTCTCTCTCTCTCTCTCGAGTCTGTCTGTCTGTCTCTCTGTCTCTCTTTCTCCAACCTCAAAACATTATTATGAGGAAAGATCGATCGTTATTAGTCAGAATACAATGAAGTCAGCAACAGAACAAAGAGAGGGATCCCAGAGAGAGAGAGAGAGAGAGAGAGAGAGAAAGCGCAAGCTACATCACAACGACAACGCAGGCTCTCTTCCCTACTTCCCAGCAGCGTGAACCAGTTTTTTTCCCTACCACCCCCTTTGCACGGGTTGATCAGCTGATTTCGAGGTCACAGACCTTCACCTTGGTAGTCGAAATGACCCTTCACCCCGGGCCCCTCCACCACCACCACTGCAAGGCTTTGTGTAGAGTGAGTCTGAGTGCGAGTGTCCGTGAAGTGTCGAGACATGTGAAGCTACCGTGATTGAGCGCGTGCTATGCCTAACACGACCAAACTTCGCCTACAGTAGTATTCCCCCCCCTCCCCCCCCCCCCCCCCCCCCCCCCCCCTCACACCAGCTGAAAAGCACCCCCACCCCCCTCCTCTTTCCTCTTTTCTCTCTCGTCTCTCTCTCGTGCACCCCCACACACTCCCCCCCTCTCTCTCTCCCCCCATTCTCTGTCTGTCTCTCTCTGCACCCGCACTCCCCTTCACTTCATCGTTTCCTTTCCTCCCCCCCCCCCCCCCCCCCCCCCCCCCCCCCCCCCCCCCCCTTCCCAATCTCTCTGTGTCTTTCTCTCCGTCTCTCTCCCCATCCCCCCCCCCCCCCCCCCCCTCCTCTCTCCTCTCTCTCTGCACCCACCCACCCCGAATCGTTTCCTCTGCTCAGCCCCTCACCCCCTCCCCTCTCCTTTCTCTCCTCCCCCCCCCCCCCCCCCCCCCCCCCCCCCCCCCCCCCCCCCCCCCCCCCCACTCCCCCCCCCCCCCCCCCCCCCCCCCCCCCCCCCCCCCCCCCCCCCCCCCCCCCCGTCAATGTTTGGTGGACTTTGCCCTTTGGATCATTTTCCTGTGGTAAATGCTGAACTGGACTGAACTGCAACTAGGTCTAGAAGGTTACTACCCTCTGTTTTGTGTCTGTCTGTCTGCTTCCGTGTCTGAGTTTTCTCTTGTCAATAGAGAGTACTCCTTGATTGGTTGGTGGGTTGTTGAATACAGAACTTTGCTAAATTCGTTAATTCTGCTGGGACTTCATTATAACCAGAGGATGAGGTCTATGTGTCTGTCTCAGTGTCTGTCTGTGTATGTCTGTCTGTGGTCTCTCACTTTCTGTGTCTGTGTGTGTCGCTCTCTCTCTCTCTCTCTCTCTCTCTCGCTCTCTCTCTCTCTCTCTCTCTCTCTCTCTCTCACCCTCTCTCCGAAGCAACCGATAGTGACTAGGTTAAACTGGTTCTCTCTCTCTCTCTCTCTCTCTCTGTGAGTGAGAGCAACAGCAAGGGACTAGGTCAAACTGGTTCATGTCTGTCTGTCTCTCTCTCTCTCTCTCTTTGTTTTGGTTAGGGTTTTTTGGGGGGTGGGGGTAGGGGTGGGGTATTCTTAGGATTTTCTTTTAATTGCTTGCTTTTGGGGGGGGGGGGGAGGGTTGTTGGGGGGGAGCTGTTTTGAAAAGGGTTATTTCCCTTGTTTTTATTGCGAGACTGTATAAGTATTGGGTTATTATTATTAAGATGTATCCCTAACGGGCGGGGACTGGATGTAAAAAAGCACATGTGTGCTTATTCATTATCCTCGAAATAAAAGAATTTGTCATTGTCATTGTCTCTCTCTCTCTCTCTCTCTCTCTCTCTCTCTCTCTCTCTCTCTCTCTCTCTCTCTCTCTCTCTCTCCACATACACACACACTCACACGCAGTTTCTTTGTTTACTAAGGCCACCCCTTCCTGCATCTGGGCTGTGCACGTGTTCAAACACTGTGTGTGTGTGTGTGTGTTTGTGTGCGTGTTTGTGTTGTGTGTGCGTGTGTGTGCGTGTTTGTGTGCGTGTTTGTGTGTGTGTGTGTGTGAGCGTGTTTGTGTGTGTGTGCGCGTGTGTGTGTGTGTGTGCGCGCGTGCAAGAGAGAAAAACGGCATGCACACTCTACACACTTTGTCACACTCACAGTGTGTGTGTGTGTGTCACTGTGTGTGTGTGTGGAGAGAGAGAGAGAGAGAGAGAGAGAGAGAGAGAGAGACTGTGTGTGTGTGTGTGTGTGTAGTGTATCATACTGTGTGTATGTGTGTGTGTGTGGAGAGAGAGAGAGAGAGAGAGAGAGAGGAGAGAGAGAGAGACTCTGTGTGTGTAGTGTATCATACTGTGTGTGTGTGTGTGTGGTGTGTGTGTCACTGTGTGTGTGTGTGTACATAAGGTAGGCGGGGCTCAATAAGATGAAACAGCGTTCAGTGTTAGGCAACACCTCCCCCTAAAGCACTCTGGGACACCTCCTCCTCATCCTCCTCCTCCAGTTCACCCCCTGTACATGTGGCAAAGCCTCAACCTGAAAAAGATAATGTTTAGATAATGTTCATATGAATGTGGGGGGCAGGGTAGCTAGCCCAGTGGTTAGAGGCAGTGTAGCAGTTGCCAGGGTTCAACTTCAAGCCACTTGGAGACACCTGTTCTGTCAGTACTGATTCCACTTCTGAAAAAAGTCCTTTTAGATGAGACTGTAATAAAATAAACTGAGGCCCCAGATGTGTGAACACATGTAGAACATCTTGCACACATGTTGAACCCCATTTTGCCTTTCTTTTTTTTCCCCCATATCACTTTAAAAGTCACGGTAGATTTTTCTGCTTGAAATTTGGGCTTCTCTGCCTGGGGAGAGGGCATCACCACAAGAGCAGCGCCACCCATTATTATACAAAATTATTATTTAACTTTTTTTCACAAGAGTAGGCATGTTGGTAGGAACAGATGACAAAAATCAATACTTTTTTTAAAAAAAGTATGCAGAACACTGAACAGTGTCATAATTATCATGTTTAGACATTATTCCTGAATGGTCTCATTCGCAAAAATCTCACCATGGATTTATCTCTGAGGAAGAAAAAGAAACTGCATTAAACATTATAATGACTAAAATGATGAAAAAATCAGTGGTTGTGGACTGACAAAGATGGAAAAAAGAACTGAGGGTATGTCGAGGGCAAAACGTGTCTACCAGAGATTGAAGTATTGCAGTCTAACTTTGTCAGTGAGGTTAGGGCGATATGGAGGGCAGGGTATACTGAACCTTTTACACTTCTCTTTGCCAAAAGCCATAATAAACATACCTTTCCTTGCTTGAAAGTGTCGAGTGCAAAAGAAGGGTAGATGGAGTATGTATGATAGACAAGAATGATAGGAAGGTAAGGGTGGGGGTGTCTAGTTTTTTGATTGTTAGGGTTTTTTCTTCTTCTCGGAATGAATCTAGCTTTTGGGTTTTTTGGGTTCTGTTTTATTTTGTTTTGTTTTTCTGTCCAAGAGATGAGAACGTGTGCAAACATTTTGTTTTTAAATACTACACCACAGCAGTAGAGCAAAAGAAAGCTACTTCACAGCTCTATGCTTGGTATTTGAAGTTTCCCCAGAATATTTAGATATACCTTATCCACTTCATTTCCCGAGCGTACTCACATGCTTGGCATGAAAGTTGGTACTATAACCAGCTAATTATTTGGAACAGTAGGAGTAGCCATTTTGATTCAATACGACAATTGTATAAGTAAGTAAATGTTGTGATGGGTTGGAAAAATTCTCTCTCTCTCTCTCTCTTCCCTCCCCCTACCCTCCCACCCTTCTAATTTTGCAGGGAGAATCATTTGATTGTACGTACTATTTGTCAGGTTTTAAGCCTTAAAAATTTTACAAGTGAAGAGGAAAAAGAACGGAATTTCTGTGTTCTTTTATAAAAAAAAAACACACACACACAGACCTTCACACATTGTCAAATGCATGGACACACATTGAGTGACTGTATTGAGTGACTGACAGTGGCAGTGTTCTTGCACACACACACACACCCACACCCATCCCCACCCACCCACCCGGGGAAACTGGTGGAAGCACTTGACCTGTTTCCTTATGAGTGAGAGTGAGAGAGAGAGAGAGAAAGAGATGCTGCCCCCCCCCCCTCCAACCCCCACCCCTGCCCTAAATTTTAGCCTCTGATCAGTAACTGCCCTTGACCTTCACTTTGTCAGTTACAAAATTCAAGCAGCAGAGACCTTGACTTCCAGAAGAGGTGAAAGGGCAAACGACCTTTTGAAGTAGATCTGCTTAGCTCATCAATACTTCAGACTTAAGTTGACCTCAGGTCACTGGTGAGTTTGGACTTTGAAAGATATATACGACCTCATCTAGAAGTTCACAGCTGGGAGCTTAGTCAGTCAGAAAGAGAGAGAAGGTTTCCTTGCTGTTGAGTTTTGGTCCCAGAATTTGAAATCTCCGCTGGGTTTTTAGTATAACTTCAACAGTCAGAATGCTTTAGTTTGATAACTATTTTTAAAATGTGGTTGGTTTTTAAATTATTAGATATATATATATATATATATTGTATGCATTAATGCAGGCTGATGTTTTAAGAAGAATTGGCTGGTTAAACTTAATATGTGGTTTTATGATTCAGTGTGTGTGTGTGTGGAGGGGTGGATGGGTGGGGGTAGGGGCTTTGTGTAGTCTCTGGCTCAGAGAGTGACTCAGAGTTTGTGTGTCTGTGTGTCCAGTCTATGTCTCATCTATTTGCAGGTGTATATTGTAAAACTTTATTCAGCAAATGCCTAACTATTAAGTATCATTGTTTATGCTGTAATTGTTTGAAGGCCTGTACTGTAGCTTTGGAAACGTTTGACAAATTTAATGTACGTGGTTTGCTCCCCTGGCCGGACATGCATTACCTACGTGACAATCTGAGACCTCAAAGCTCTGTGTCCTGTTGGCAACAGATGTTTGATATATGAAATTATGTTGTATTGAGAGACAGAGACAGAGAAAGATGCAAGCCATAGAATATTGCTTTTTTCCTTCATCTATGCTGAGAGAGAGAAGAAGAGAAAGATGCAAAGAAAGATGCAAGCTGTAGAATATTGCTTTTTCCCCCCATCTGTGCTGAGAGAGAGAGAGAGAGAGAGAGAGAGAGAGAGAGAGAGAGAGAGAGAGAGAGAGAGACCGTAGAATACATCTCTTTTTTCCCCGCACCATCTGGGCGTCAGTAAGGCTGACTGACTGAATCAATGCAGTGTTAAAAACAGATGGTAAGTGGGAGAGTTGGAATCGGTGATGTGAGCCACATCTGTGCCATAGTGTTTAAATTGGAGTCGTCACACTTTTTTGTGTGTGTTTTGTTTTGTTGTTGTAATTTTCTCTGTGTTTTGGTGAATGCAATCATGGTTGGGCAACACAGGATGCAAGATCTGTATTATGAATGATATTTCATTAACATTATTTGATAGTGTCAAAACTGCACCTTTTTGTGTAGTTTTGGGTGGGTGGGTGGTGAGTTGAGGATTTATTTTTAGCTTATTCTATTATATATATAGACATATGTCAGGAGTGGCTGGGTTTCAAAAAGTGTTTGTGTTGTGAATTTTTAGGTCATTTCCGGCCTCACTGTCCCTGAAATAAAAAATCTGAGATTCTTGTTTAGTGTTTTAAAAAAACCCAACAACAACAACAACAACAACAAGGACAGTTTCTTGGTTGTATTTCGTCAGTTCTCAAAACTGTAGAGAGATCTTTGCCCCTTTAACTGTGTCATTCTTGTGGTCCATGACTTTCTCTTTCTCTGTTGTTTTTTTCCTTTCAAATTTTTACCAGTGACGGTGTTTGAAGCCATAACCACATTTGTAACGATTTGATCTTGAGCTACCCCTGAGACACTCATTCAAGGCTAAGACTAACAACGAATGATAAAAATATATGGAAAAAAACCAAACGCATGAGCACTGATGTCGTGTTCAGACATAATTCCTGTAGTAAAAATGCACATCTAGCCTTTATGGAGGGTCTTAGCACTTACATCAAAAACTATCCCTGCAGTGGGAATGTGGCTACCTAATCATGTGGGGGGGGGGGGGGGGGGGGGGGGGGGGTGGCTGTCAGGTATGCAAAAATCTCACCAGTGGCGAACCTTGGAGCTCTAGCCGAGGAACAAAAATGTTGTTGTGTGTTCCCCAGCTTTACACCCTGGGGGTCACCCAGAACATGCCACACTCTGACTCACTCATCATCCCACCTGGGAATCACTGTGAGATAGGAAGTGCACTAGATGAGAAGTATGACTGTTTTCAAGCACCTCGCCATATTCTTATAGGCAGCCATACTTTGACATGAGAGGATGGAACAGAAATGAAGCAAAACTAGAAAAGAGAAAAAACACCTCCATCAATAAATAATAATACATGGAATTTATATAGCGCTGAATCTTGTGAAACAAACAAATCGAAGCGCTTAAAATGACATTAAGCTTTTAACCCCGAACCATACACAGCCAGCCTAGAAACTTAAAAAAAGTTAATGAATATTCAACCTTTCTCTTGTGCACGTGCAGACTGTGAGACGCGATACATTACAACGACACGGAGATGGCGCAGCACGCCCCAGCAGCCAACAAGCAGCTTCTGGAGAAGTATCTCCAGCTGGATCAGCCCGGAGCAGTGATGGCGGAGTACATCTGGATCGACGGCACCGGAGAGGGGATCCGCAGCAAATGCAGGACTCTGGTGGATGAGCCCAAGAAGCCGTCTGGTATGGTGCTCAGTGGGGTTTTTTTTTTTTTTTAGGGTGGGTGTGGTGTTGGGTGGGTGTGGTGGTGTGGGTGTGTGTGGTGTGGTGTGTGTTTGTAGGTGTGATGTGTGTGTTTGTAGGTGCGTGTGTGTGCACGCATGTGAATGAGTTTTCTCAGTTGCAAAGAAAATTTATGTTCTGAATATTTTAGATGGATTATTTCGACAGAGTGTGTGTGAACGTGTGAGTTTTCTCGGTCGCAAAGAAAATCTGTTTATATATTTTTAGATGGATTATTTAAGGATAGATTTGATGAAGGGAATGCTTTGTGACTTGTCCGTTTTGGGGCAGAATACTGTACACTAGATTTAGACTGTAGAATAACTTCAGTAGTGTTTTATCACTTTTATTTACTGTATTGGCATTGGGTTTTTTAGCAGGAATCTAAAGACTCTTTCGTCACCTTTTCTCACCTGTCCCCCCTCCCCTTCTTTTGTTAACCCCTCATCATTTTCTTTGAGGGAACAGATCTGGGCTAAGAATGATCTCTTTTCTATCCCTCTCTTTACTTCTGTCTTGTTCCTTTCCTTCCTCTCATCGCCTTTCTTGTCTATTTTCTGCCTCCTTTGTCCATTCTCCTGCCTTATTTCCGGAAAGACTTCACAGATAACAATTCTGCTTTTTGGAAGAGTAGGCATTGCGTGCCGGTGGGAACGGATGACAAAATTGATAAAACCACATGCACTAGATGTAAAAAAAAAAGCACATGAGTGCTTATTCCATAATAATAATAATCTATGGAATTTATACAGCGCTGAATCTTTTTTAAAACAAACAAATCGAAGCGCTTGCACTCAAATCATTTACGCGCATGCAACTTTCCTCAAATATATAAACAACATTATTATCCTCGATAACAAAGGACAAATAAATGTAAAACAAACCAGGGAGGGAACAACAACAACAATAACGACGACGCCACTAGTAACGATGTCGCCACGTGTTTCAGACTGCCCGGTGTGGAACTTTGACGGGTCCAGCACGTACCAGGCCGAGGGTTCGAACTCTGACATGTACCTGCACCCAGTGGCCATCTTCAGCGACCCCTTCCGCGGCGGCAAGAACAAGCTGGTGCTGTGCGAGGTCTTCAAGTACAACAAAAAACCTGCCGGTGAGAGGGAGGGGGGGGGGGTGGAGAGGGAGGGGGAGGGGGGAGGGAGGGGTGGTGGGGAGGGGAGGGATGGGAGAGAGGGAGGGGGGTGGGGGTGGGTGGGAGGGGGAGGGGAGGGAGGGAGGGTGGGGAGAGGGAGGGGGGTGGAGGGAGGGAGAGGGGGAGGGGAGGGGGAGAGAGGTGGAGGGGGGAGGTTGAGAGGGGAGGGAGGGAGGGAGAGAGGGTGGGAGGGAGAGAGAGGGGGGAGAGGGGGGTGGTGGGGAGTGAGAGGGGAGAGGGGAGGGAGGGAGAGAGGGTGGAGAGAGGGAGGGGGAGGGGGGGTTGGAGAGGAGAGAGGGGGTGGAGAGAGAGGGGGGGGAGGGGGGGGGGAGCGAGAGAGAGAAGGGTGGTGTGAAGCAGGAATTTTGAATTGTTTATCCTTTTAAAAAAATTATTTTAAAATTTTTTTGGGTGGGTGTATGAGTGAGAGTGTGTGTGTGTATGTTTGAGTGTGTGGTGTGTTTGCGTGTGTGTGTATTTGAGTGTGTGTGTATTGAGAGAGCGTGCGTGTGTGCATGCATGTGTGGGCGTGTGCCTTTTGTGTGCTGTCATTGACAATTGTGTATTTGGTACAACTGATAAATTGACAGATTGAATGAACGAGTGAACCACTTCTGACCAGTGACCATTTTTTAAAAATTCTTTCATTGCGTTACACAGCAAGATCATGAAATAATATGACTACAATATATTTTTTTGGTTCTCTCGTTAATTTTTCTTTCTTTTTTATTTCGAGGGTAGTGGCCCCTTTTTTTTTACATCCAGTCCCCTGAAGTTCTGTAAATTTTGTCATCTGTTTCTACTGCCTCACTACTATGCCAGATCAGTCAACTCCACGCTCTCTTTCTGCTGTTTCATGAATGGCCCTGGAGGTTAACATCAGTGCAGACTCCACTCTCCCCTAAAGTCCTTCGGATGAGACTATAAACCGAGGTCCCATGTGCGAGCGAACACACGCAGAACATCTTGCGCACAGTTAAATCCTGTTCCGCTTTTCGTAAGAGTAGGCCATTGTGTGCCGGTGGGAACAGATGACAGAATTCACAGAACCTCATACACACGGGGACTAGATGTAAAAAAAAAAGCACATAAGTGCTTATTCCATTACCCTCGATATAAAAGAATGAAAAAAAAAAAAAAATGTATTGATAAACTAACGCCGGCTGTTGCTGGTTTCAGAGACGAACCGTCGCAAGGCGTGTAACGAAGCCATGGAGAGGGCCAAGGACGCCCACCCCTGGTTTGGCATCGAGCAGGAGTACACCCTGCTGGACTTTGACGGGCATCCTTTCGGCTGGCCCAAAAATGGCTTCCCTGGACCCCAAGGTGAGTGGTTGAGTACACGCATGCATGCATGCGCAGGTGGAGGCACGCACGCATGCATGTTAGACACGCGCGCACACACACACACACACACCGTCTAAGATCACAACTTGTGAAAAGACGTTCAACGAATTTGAACACACACACACATACACAAACACATGCATGGTGAGTGGATCAATACATGCATGCATGTGCACACACACACACTCACATATGCGCTCGCACACACATGCACATACACACAACACACGCACACACACTAAAGTTAAGAAAACTGACAAATTAGACAAGTATTTCCGTCTCGCACAGAAACCCCTACAAATATTAATATTATATGGTTTGTTTTATTTCCCAAGTACAGCATTGGAACAAGTATAACAAAGCATATTATTACATATCTTCAAGGAATCCATTTTTGTTTGTAAATCCACAGCAGTTTGGAAAAAAAAAGCAATTGAATTGCACAGTGAATGCTTTGAGCACAAAGACAAAAAAAGAAGAGTGTGTGATTGGACTGTGGGTGTGGTTGTAAGTTGCAGTTTGGAAAAAAAAAAGGGGGGAGTGTTATATTTTTAATGTGTGTGTGTGTGTCTTGAGTGTGTGTGGGGGAAGGGGGGTTGGGGGATGCAGTGTGTGTTTGTGTGTGAATGTGTGAGTGTGTGTGTAAATAGTTCCACACAGGGTAGTCTGAAATGTGCAGTTGGATTAGACAGCAAGTATTTGAACTTCTGTTTGTTTGTTGATGGGTTTTTTGTTTTTAAAAGGTGGGGGTTGGAGAGGCGGACATTTTGGATTGGACAGGGGATGCTTAAACTTTGACCCGACTTTGTCTTGACTATTTTGACAAATGTATTGACAATTCTGACAACATGTTGACTATTATGACAAATGTATCAACAATTCTGACATGTCGACTATTGTGACAAATGTATTAACAATTCTGACAATGTGTTGACTATTGTGACAAATGTATTAACAATTCTGACAATGTGTTGACTATCATGACAAATGTATCGACAAATGTGACAATATGTCAACTGTTATGACAGTGTGTATTGTGACCAAAAAGTGATGACTATTGTGACAACAGTGTGTTGACTATGGTGACCAAACGGTTGACTGTGGTGACCAAACTGTTGACTATGGCGACCAAACTGTTGACTATGGTGACCAAACTGTTGACTATGACGACTATTTGTGTCGACCAGGTCCCTACTACTGCGGGGTGGGAGCGAACAAGGTGTACGGTCGTGACGTGGTGGAAGCTCATTACCGCGCCTGTCTGTACGCCGGCATCAAAATCGCCGGCTGCAACGCTGAAGTCATGCCAGCTCAGGTAGGACTGCTGATTTTTGTGTGTGTGGGAGGAGATGAGGGTGTGTGTGTGAGGGGGGTGAAGGTTGTGTGTGGGGATGGAAGGGGTTTGTATGTGTGTGTGAGGGGGATGCTGTGTGTGATGTGTGTGTGAGATTGAGAGAGTGTGTGTGTGAGTGTGTGCATGTGCACACATAAATACATGGTAGGACACTTTAACATTGCATTATTTGTGCGAGTTTTGTTTTGACGATATATATGTGTATTTTTATATATTTGTATAGATCTATATTTGTTTTCTGTTTGGACAGCAGTGTGTGTGCGCGCGCATGCATGCGTGTGTGTGTGTATGTGTATGTGTGTGAGTGGGTGGTGGAGTGTGGTTTTTCAGAAGTAGACATATTGGGTTTTTTTTCACATACATCCACAACAGATTGTGTGTCACTGCTGTCAGATCAGTTACATCTATTTACGCACACACACACTCTCACACACACACACACAATGCCTCCACCCAAACCCCCCATCCCGCCCACACACACACTCAAGACATTAAATAAAACACATATATACATAAAACATACGCACACACAACAACACACACTCACCCACATACATACTCACCCACACACATACACATACATCACACGCTCTCACACCCACACACATCACACACACACATCCCCCCATCCCCACACTCAAAACTTCCCCATTACATACATCATTCTCAAAAAAAAGCTGATTACATTTTCTCTCTCCCCCCATCTTGTTCTAAAAAAAACAACAGTGGGAATTCCAAGTGGGGCCCTGCGAGGGGATCGAGATGGGCGACCATCTATGGATCGCTCGCTACATCATGCACCGCGTGGCCGAGGACTTCGGCATCGTGGTGACCCTTGACCCCAAACCCATGGAAGGAGACTGGAACGGCGCGGGCGCTCATTGCAACTACAGCACAAAAGCCATGAGGGAACCTGGCGGCCTGAAGTGAGTGCTTGTGCAGCTTGTGTGTGTGTGTGTGGGGGGGGGGGGGGGGTGCATGTAGTGGGGGGGTGGGTGGGTGTAGTGTATGTGTGTGTGTGTGACAGAGAGAGAGTGGGTGTGTATGTCAAGTGTGTGTGTGCACATGGGCCTGTATGTGTATGTAAATCATTTTAGATAGCAAAAATGAAAGAAAGTGTAGTGCAAGGTCTTCTTGTATTCCAGACATGAAAGTACAAAATGAGAATACATCTCACCCTGCTCCCCCCATCCCCCACCCCCCATACCTAAAAAAAACACCCCAAACCAGCCAAACAAAATCAAAACAAAATTGTCTTATTAAGGAGAGAAAAAAAAGAGATTTTTTCACTGCAAGAGAACTCTTACTCGCGTCCTTTAAACATATGTTCAGAGCAGTGAAGCTTTAGCAGATTGTTAGGATTGTCCTATTCAGTCGTTAGCTCAGAAGAAATTTTGCAGTCACCTGAAGATCACCAAATAAATTCATATCATCAAGCGCTAATGTGTGTATAGTTCCTCAGGTGTAAACTGAGATGATGGTAGCAAAATTAAGCAATCAAAAAGATGAAGTTTTCAAGAGAAAAATAGTGAAATGGGGAAGGAAAAAGTGGAATGGTTGTCTGTTTTGTTCCTGGTTTGTTCACAATGTGTGTACCATGTCATAAAATCACATTATCATATCTCTAAAGCATAAATAGCCTGTTACCACTATGACTACGTTTTCATATCCTCTTGTACCATGTCATAAAATCACATATCTCTAAAGCATAAACAGCCTGACATTACCAACATGACCACGTTTTTCACATCCTCTCGTACATGTCATTAAATCACATATCTCTAAAGTATAAACAGCCTGTTACCAATATGACTACATTTTCATATCCTCTTGTACCATGTCATTAAATCACATATCTCTAAAGTATAAACAGCCTGTTACTAATATGACTACATTTTTCATATCCTCTCGTACCATCTCATTAAATCACATTATCATAATAAATCACATTATCATAATAAATCACATTATCATATCTCTAAAGCATAAACAGCCTGACATTACCAACATGACCACGTTTTTCACAACCTCTGAACTTCTCGTTCCCTTCGCTCTGCTGCAGATTCCTTGTGCTTACAAATACCTAGATTCAACCAGTCCACTGTTGGCCGTCGCTCTTTCTCTGTTTCTGGTCCATCGATTTGGAATGGCCTCCCTATCTTTCTTCGCCAAAGACCTTCTTGTGACACTTTTAAATCTGGCCTCAAGACATATTTGTTTCAAACCTAAGAATTTCCTCTCCTGTTTCATTTCATAGCTATCCCTGCTTTTCAACAGCCAAAGATTCCATCACCTTGCCAAAGTGTATAACCTGTGTGTGTGTGTGTGTGCATTTGGACTTGTTAGAACTATTACTTGCTATTGGTTGCGTGACTGTGTAAGAATGAGTTGAGTGCAAGCGCTTTGATTTATCTGTGCAAGATACAGCGCTATATAAGTTCCATTTTTTATTATTATTATTATTATTATTAAACCCTCACCACTACGACTGTCTCCTTATCCTCGCAGAGAGATCGAGAAAGCCATCGAGAAGCTGTCGAAACACCACGTGCGCCACATCAAGGCCTACGACCCCCGCGAGGGCAAGGACAACGAGCGGCGCCTGACGGGCCTGCACGAGACCTCCTCCATACACGACTTCTCCGCCGGCGTGGCCAACCGCGGCTCCAGCATCCGCATCCCCCGCCAGGTGTCGGAGGACTGCATGGGCTACCTGGAGGACCGTCGACCCTCCTCCAACTGCGACCCCTACGCCGTCACCGAGGTGCTGGTCAGAACCACCGTGCTGGACGAGTAAAGACAAACACCTGGCGGTGGTGGTGGTGGTGGGGTGGAGAGAGAGAGAGCGTGGTTTGGGGTGGGGGGAGGGAGGGGTGGTGTGGGTGGGTCGGGGTGGGGGTGGTTAGGGAGGTTGGGTGGGATTGAGTTTAAAGAGGGGGTGAGACGGGGACTTATTTGAGAGATTTGGGGGGTTGTTTTTTTTTAACGTACGAGGTTGACGAGTGTTTGGGTGAAGAGTTTCCAAAAGTGATTGTGGAGAATTTATGTGTAGACTTTTTTGGGGGTTTTTTACGTGTTTTTTTTTTTCTTCTGGTTTTTTTTTTGTCTCAAGACTAGAGGATTCCTTCTCTTCTCAGACTGCTGGGTTGTCGAATGGAGAGAGAGAACGAACGAGCGAGCACACACACCCTGTTATGATGAACATGTATGCTGCATTTTTTTAAAAAGTTGTATTTTCCGATGATGAAATTTGAGATTTGTATGAAAACCTCTTTAGATATATATATAAAAGGTATGAAAAAAATATGGTATATATATACACACCATGTTTTTTTCATACCTTTTATTTTTCTGAATGAAGTAGCTTGTTTAATGCTTAGGAGTGACTGTATGAAAATGTGAGACTTCGTATTCAGACTTTTCCCTTTTTTTTTTGAAGCCAGAATGTTTTGGATGTTTACTCTAGGGGGGGGGGGGGAGGGAGAACCTTTGGAAACCTGTCATTGCTCGACGCTTGTGGCTAAGGCCTGTGTATGTTTGGGTTTTTATAGATGTATATAAAACTGCCACCCAAAGTCCATACAGTATACTGCTCTTAAACCTGAGAGCTGGAACCACTGTCCTCTGGTTTTTGGTGTCTCAGAAAGTATAATGTTCTGCTGAGCTGTGAGTCGCAGCTAAATGTTTATTTTTTTAAATCGAACTTGCCACAAACTTTGTATTTTATTGTTGTTTTTAATTGTAAGGTGGAAGTGGGGTTGTTGGGGGGGGGATGGAAGCAAGGTTGGGGTTTTAATTTTGAAGAGTATTGTGAAAATTGTGTGTAGAAGGTGTGTGTGGTGGGGTTATTTTTCAAAGGGATATATATATATATATATATATATATATATATAAAAAGGGCAGCTTTTCCTATGTCATCCATCCTTATTCATCAGGGCAGACGTTCACTCTAAAACTGGCACTGGTTTGTTTTTCTTTCTTTCTATGCCTGTGTGTGTGTGTGTGTGTGTGTGTACATGAGTGTGCGTGCAGTGGCTGTGTGGTCGGTCGTAGTGTGTTCGGAGTATGCGTGTTAGGTGCAGGATCTGACGTTGGTTGTTTAGCTATGCAGGGCAGTGTTTACACTAAAGGTCCACCAGGGCATTACTCCGCTAAAGGAAAAGAGTTCTGAAGGAGTTCAGCATAGAAGAGATTTAACTCACTCCCTACTGGCCGATTTTTACTCAGTGTTTCTCTGCATACTGGCAGTTTGTGTTGACCAGTTAAAAAAAAATTCCATCACTGTAAAGACACTGAACACAAGTACAGGAAATTTTCAGGGTTTATTGTTGACATGTAGGTGGAAGGTCAAAGTTGAAAAAGCCAGCTGCCGGATTTTTGTACAAAAGTTTGTCATTGAGCTAAAAAATAAACCCAAACAGTCCAAAGGTCAAACCTACGACTTGCAGTGGTTGGTAGGGAGTGAGTTAACAATGTAACACTGCAGGGTATACCAGTTTCCCATGTTGTTGGTTCATGCCAGTTTTCACAAGAATCGTGATCAGGTTTACCTGCTTGAAACCGATCAAACGCACAGGTGGAAGACGTTGGTGAAAATGATCATTAATTAAAAGCTTCTCTGGAGTGTGGGGTTAAGACGTTGGCATCTGCGAAGGTTTTATGTTGGATATGCTGTAGTGTGCGTATGATGTTTTACATAACACAAAAATGAAAACTTGAAACAGCTGAGTTATGTATAGGAGACTGTATAAAAGTTTTTGAATTTCAAATTCTTTGGGGGGGGGGGGGGGGGGGGGGAGTTAAAGAAAATGTGAAGATTTCTCCTGTAGTGGACCAGTCAATACGGAAAGGTTGTTGTGTTTTTTTTAAAAAGCAGATACTCTCACATGTGCTTAAAAAAAGAGAAAAAATCCCGTGATGGTCTGACTCCCCCAACATGTAGTGTGCTTTTTTTTGCTTTACAAAAAAAGAAGAAAAAAACATATTACAATGGGACCAGTCAACTGTTGTGTGTATGCGTGTCCTCTCTTGAGAGTTGGCTAGGTTCTGGTAGGGTTTTGTTTTATCTCGTTTATTCTCACGTTGATCATAGAAGAGCTTCGTACAGAAGTGAAAAACAAAATCTGCTGTGGAGTGACGGGTGGGATCTGGAAGTGTTTGGGGTCAGAATTTTGTAGAAAAAAGCATGACGACTAGGGATGCAGAAATCCTGGGGCTTCCATGTTCTCGACAACTTTGTTCAGGATATAGGGAAGTATTCCACCGTGTCAAATTTCCCTGTCGCAAAATAACTGGGTTTGGAAACGTTCCTGATGTTGTCAGTGGGTGAAATGCATGGTGCGATAGCAAATAAGGTGTAGAAGCCGTGTAGATTGTGTTGATGTGTTCTTGATGTGTATTCCATGAGTGAGGGATGTGTGTGTGTTCAAGCATGTGTGTGTACGTGTTTGTGTGATAACAAAGAGAGGTTCAGAATAACTCTGTGTGTGTGCGTGCGTGTGTGTGTACAAGAAACTACACTTGTAACCGGTTATACAAAAACGGTGACAGCAGAATTTATGACAAATCTTACGGGCAAGACAGATTCTAAAGCTGAACAGTTTATGAAACCGCAACTTTTTTTGGGGAGGGGGTAGTGACTTGTGCATCTAATTTACCCTAACCTGCTTGGAATTGAATTAACTCAGAAATCTCTGATGTACTTGTCCTGCCAGGATCCAATGTTGTATATTGACGGTGAAGTGTGTTGTTCATGACCATGATGTATTCCGGTTGTCCCATCTACCTGAAGAATAAAGGCCTGCATGTTAAATTCCTGACCATGATTTCGTGTTTTCATTTTTGATATTTGATAAAAGGTTTGTTTGTTTGTTGTTTTGTTTAGAAACTGAAAACCCAAGTTTAGTTTCAAAATGTTCGATATTATGCCTGAATGATATGCATCACCAGAATTTTTCAAATCTTTCTCGTTTTCATTTGTCTCTTGTTTGTTTTGGAGGTTTTTGGTTTGGTTTGAGTAAAGTTTTCTTTTCTTTTAGCTGTAAAGATTTGTTGAAAAATGTTCATTTTAGTAAGGATCAAAGTATATTAGATCACCATCTGTATATTCTATAAAAAAAATTTTTAAAAGGCTGTCTTGTGTTTTCTAGCATGCGATGAATGTTGACAATGATGGCGTAGAATGGTAGTGACTTTGTAGAGTAGTGTTCTGTCGTGTCGTGTCGTGTCGTGTGGTGCCGTGTCGTGTCGGTATCTGACGGGCAAATTTTTATTACATGTTTTATTCTGTGATGGCTTGAATAAAGAGTACACATCTGCTATGTATAACGGGCCTTCTGCTGTGTTGTTGGTGGTTGTGTGAGAGAGTGTGTGAGGGTGGGGGTGTATGTGTGTGAGAGTGTGTATGTGTGAAGGGTGTGTGTAAATGTGTATGGTGTGTGTGAGAGTGAAGGTTTGTGAGGGTGTGTGTGTGTAAATTTGTTTCTCTGTGTGTTAAGGTTGTGTGTGTGTGTTAGGGTTTGTGGTGTGTTGTAAGGTTGTATGTGGTGATGTAAGGTTGTGTGTGTAAATTTTTCTGTGTGTGTGTAAGGTTGGGTGTGTGTGTGTGTAAGGCTGTGTGTGTAAGGTTGGGTGTTGTTGTGTGTGTTAAGGCTGTGTGTGAAAAGTTTTGGGTGTTGTTGTGTGTAAGGTTGGGTTGTGTGTGTGTGTGTAAGGCTGTGTGTGTAAGGCTGTGTGTGTGGGGCTGTGTGTGAGGCTGTGTGTGAGGATGTGTATGTATGTGTTGGACACTATCCCTGAAGTAGGAATGCGGCTACCTTAACGGTGGGCAGAAACGGTCACCTACACAAAATCTGACCACTGGTGAAGCTCAGAGCTGTGGCTGAGGAACGAACGGAAAGACAACAGCAAAAAGAAAAGTAGAGCGCGCGTTAATTAAGTAGGTGAGAGGTCAGCACCCTGCAGCTCCACTTTCCTTCCAGGAGAATAACGGGCTCTGAAAGATGTCAGCTTGCACACAGCACACAGCCTGAAAACTGCATCACAGTGCTCTAATGACTTCTTTCTTCAGAGGTTCAAGGAGTCCTTGAGAAGTTCCGGGAGAAGTCCTTGGGCTTGATTCCCACTGGATGCCGGACTCACAACAACCCCCCCCCTCCCCCCCCACCCACGATGGAGACCCCCATTTTAGGGAATCTCTGGAGTTAACATCAGTGCCGACTCCACTCTCCCCCATAAGTCCTCCAGATGAGACTATAAACCGAGGTACCGTGCGCAAATGCACGATGAGCATCTTGTGCACTCGTTAAAATCCTATTCCACTTTTTGGAAGATCAGGCCATTTTCTGCTGGTAGAAACAGATGACAAAATAATAAAACCGCTTACACACAAGCATTAAAGTTAAACAGCATCGAGCGTGGTTACCACTTGGATGGGTGACGTTTGCGGACTTTGGCTTCAGTACAGTCCCCCCAGTTCACCTAGCTGTAAATGGGTACCTGCCCTCTTTAGAGTCAGGGAAGGTAAAGCAGCAAGGGAGAAGAGATGGGCGCCGCCCTCAATATGCTGGCCCCTAGAGAAGGGAGGTCTCTGACGCCTCGCTCCCCTACGACCACATAGGTTATGGGACACCTTTCCCTTTTTACACACAAGCATCGTATTTAGACAACATCCCTTTAGTCAGAATGTGGCTACCTTAATGTTGGCCAAAAACGGTTATATAATTTACAAAAAAATATCGCCATCGGTGAACCTGGGAGTTCTAGCTGAGGAACAGGGGGAACAAATGTCAGTTCACTTTCTGTCATACAGTTGTCCTTTGAACTGACGATTCCAGTTACTGGGACGTAGGCAAGGGGGTGAGGGGGGGGGGGGGGGGTGTTGAGTGGGGGAATTCAGCTTCTTTGATGACAAATGAAGTGAACACTCTATGGATACAGCAACGTCAAAGAGCAAATTACGTGCGCAATATATTATACAACTTCGCAGCTCTGTTCCAATTTCAGTCACAGCTGCTGTTGCCATTCAACGCAATGCAACTTAACTGGGATGTGTGATGTCCCTCTGTCCTCTGTACTTCAGAGGTATGGTTTTTAATTCGTTCATCTGCCGTTGTGTACATTATTAATGCTGATTTGTGAAAATATCAAGTAAATGTTGACTGATTCTTCTTTTCAGCTCTTAGGTGCTGGCGTGGGGAGGGGGTAGAGGGAGCATCTTTTATCTTTTTTTGTGTCCTGGTAACGAATGTGACCCAGCACTCGCTTTTACCCAGCTAAAGTTAAGCAGCATCGAGCGTGGTTACCACTTGGATGGGTGACCGTTTGCGCGTCTTGGCTTCAGTACAGTCCCCCCAGTTCACCCAGCTGTAAATGGGTACCTGCCCTCTTTAGGGTCAGGGAAGGTAAACCAGTGAGGGAGAGGAGATGGGTGCCGCTCTCAATATGCTGGCCCTAGAGAAGTGAGGTCTCTGACGCCTCACTCCCTTGACCACCAATAGGTTATGGGACACCTTTACCTTTAATGAACGTGGTAATGTAAGACTACGCTGTGAGGAACATTTGTTATGTGGTGGTGTAGTGATGCACAAAGAGTATTTCATTGTCTAAACCTTACAGTCAGCCAGCCAGTCAGACAGTCAGACAGACTTACAAAAAAAGAGCAAATTGAGTCAACCTGAACATCTGCAACATTTCAATGCTATATCTCCTTCACACATCTCCAAACAGCCACTACACAAGTATACAATAAATCTATGGTGCAAGCCAACACACACATGCACGCACACGCACAAGCACACACACTCACACCTACACACACACACACACACACACACAAACACATGCGGCGCATGCACACACACACAGAATCATGCAGATTCTCATTCACACGCTTCAACAACTTTTTCCCACCATCTACACACTGGTATAGCCTTGTCACCACATGCCTGATACAACATAACCATTTTTTCAATGAAATGTTAAATTATCCAAGTCAACCTCCCTGAAGTCAGAATGCAGCTACCTCAAAAGTGAATAAACTGTCATAGACACATTGGTGTTCAAACTTCAGAGCTCTAGCTGAGGAACTAAAATACAAAACAAACAAAAATCCCACAAAATTCATTTTACCCAAACGATAAAAATACAGAGTAATACCAGCAACAAGTCGACTGATCAGCCTCAATACCCGCACCATGAACCGTTACAGGCAGCAGCAGGTTTGAAACGGTTTCATCCCTGAAGTCAGAATGTGGCTGCCTTAATGATGGTTAACGCAGAACATCCTGCGCACACGTTAAATCCTGTTCCGCTTTTCGTTAAGTTGTACCATTGTAGTGCGGTGGGAAAGATGGACAGAATTTTCAAAATCGCATAGACGGGGATGGATGTAAAAGCACTAAGTGCTTTATTGCCATATCCTCAATATGAAGTTAAAATAAAATAAATATAAAACTAAATATAAAATGGTGGAACCACGTGCATATAGCAAAAAATCTCACCATCTGTGTGTAACTCAAGCAAAGGAAAAAAAACAATCTTTTTTTTATATTCACCTTTGGTCTAATCTCACGGGTGTGGAGAGTACAGAGGTATAGGGGAGGAGAGGAAAAAGGTGGGTGGAGGGGGTGGGGTTAGAAGGTGACGGGTGTGAGGGTTGGATGGTGGTAGGGTGGGGATGGGGCTTGTTATATAAGAAACCTGCGCAATGGATGACAGAAAATCAATGAGAACGCAACCCTCGAAATCAATACAACATGCGTATTGAACCCTGGCTTACTTAACACACACACATTCAATACCATCTGTTGCTTAATTCAAAAAGAAAAACCCAAAAAACCAAACCAACCCTTTCAATACCACAGAAGACAGCTGTGTACGAATGTCACCAGCCCGTCATACAGGCATAAACCACGAAGTTCTGGGTTCGATTCCTGGTTTTATCCTCTCTTCCCAGTTTGACGAGAAAATCGAACTGAATATCAAAGTCCCTTCGGATGAGACTATAAACCCAGGCCCTGTGTGTGAACACACGCAGAACATTTTGCCCACATGTTAAAAACCTTGCTTCTGCCTTCTTTTTTTTTATATAAATTCTTTTATTTCGAGGATAATGGAATAAGCACTCATGTGCTTTTTTTTCATCCAGTCCCTGTGTGTATGCAGTTTTGTCAATTTTGTCATCCGTTCCCACTGGCACACAATGGCCTACTCTTCTGAAAAGCGGAACGGGTTTGAACATGTGTGTAAGATTTTTTGCTTGCATTCGCACACAGGACCTCGGTTTATAGTCTCATCCGAAGGACTTTCAGAAGAGTAGACTATTTCATGCAGGTAGGAACGGATGACAATATCTTTAAAAAAACACACCATTTTTTCAAACGTACGCACACAGGTGTTGTGGTTAGACACTATCCCCAACATCAGAATGCTGCTGCCTAAATGGTAGTGGGAAACAAAACAAACAAAAAAACAACTCCAGAAAACAAAAACAAATGGTCGCATACGCAAAAATCTCACCTTTGGTGAACCTCAGAGCTCTAGTCATGGAATGGAAACTAAAAAAACCCCAACCAAACCAAAAAAAAATCCCCCAAAAATCACACGCATAAAAATTGTCTCTGTTCCACGCTCCACATATACACACACCGGCTGTATTTTCTCTCTCTCTGTTTTTTTCTCTTCACACATGACCTTTCACCCTGATAAAAATTGTCTCTGTTCCACGCTCCACATATACACACCGACTGTATTTTCTCTCTCTCTTTTTCCCCCTTCACACATGACCTTTCACCCGGCCAGAGGGTTGGCGTGGATGGTGACGGAGCGTAGGCGGATGTCAGTTTCGGGTTTGTAGGTTTTCTCGTTGACGGGGACCTTCTCCAGGGACTCCAGCGTCTCGAAGCCGTCGATGACCCTGACACACAGCGGGCATGCTCTTTTTTTTATACAGGAAAAAGAGTTGAGAGAGAGAGAGAGAGAGAGGTCTGCTGTGTCACTGTGGATATGAAAATTTTGTCGCTTAAAAAAAAAAGAACAAAAAAGAACAAAATGGTCAGTAAGAAAAAGACCCTCAAAAAGAGAAAAAAAAAAAACAAAAAACCCAACCACTCACAAAAAAAATATGTAGTTAGTTCTTTGTAACTGCCCTTCATGGGATGATTAAAGTGTTTTTGACTTGACTTGACTTGACTTGTTCGGTCTAATGTCCTTCCACTGAAACGTGTGTAAATACATACATGTGTGTGTGTGTTTATTAACTTATTTATTCTTTTATTCTGAGGATAATGGAATAAGCACTCTTGTGCTTTTTTTGTTTTTAACATCCAGTCCCCGTGTGTATGCAGTTTGTAAATTTTGTCATCCGCTCCCACCAGCACACAATGGCCTACTCTTCCAAAAAGCGGAACAGGTTTTAACATGTGTGCAAGATAATCTGCGTGTGCTCACACAAGGGACCTCGGTTTATAGTCTCATCCGAAGAACTTTTGGGGAGAGTGGAGTCGGCACTGATGTTAACTCCAGGGGGATATATCCCCTTGAACGAGATTCGAACCCGGGTCAGCAGATCACGAGCGCAATGCGCAACGCTCTAACCACCAGGCTGCCCCGTCCTCTCTAGAGCCCTGTGCCACTTTCAGTCTGTGGATATGAAAGTTTAGAAACTGAAAAAAAGAAAAAAAAAGATTGGTTGGTAAGAGAAGGGGAACAAACAGAACAAAACAAAACCCCAACAAAAACCCAACATCCCCCCCTACTCCTCCCCCAAATATACAGTTAGTTCTTCAGTTTAAGTTTAAACAGTTTAGTTCTTCAGTTTAAGTTTAAACAGTTTAGTTCTTCAGTTTAAGTTTAAACAGTTTAGTTCTTCAGTTTAAGTTTAAACAGTTTAGTTCTTCAGTCCTTCCACTAAACAGGAAAATCAGAAAGTGTGTGTGTGCGGGGGTGGTGGTGTGGTGTTGAGTTGAGTTGAGTTGGTGTGTGTGGTGTGGTGTGGTTTGGTGTGTGTGTTGTCGTGTTGTGTGTGTGTGTGTGTTTGTTGTGTGTGTATGTGCGTTTGTTGTTTGTATGTGTGTGTGTGGTGTGTGTTTGTGTGGTGTGTGTGTGCGTTTGTTGTTTGTGTGGTGGTGTGTGTGTGTGTTTGTGTGTATGTGTGTGTGTGCGTTTGTTGTTTGTGTGGTGGTGTGTGTGTGTGTTGTCGTGTATGTGTGTGTGCGTTTGTTGTTTGTATGGTGTGTGCATTTGTTGTTTGTGTGTTTGAGTGGTGTGTGTGAGTGTAAGTGCTGTGGTCTGACACAAGGCCTTACCTGCCGAAGATGGTGTACTTCATGTCCAGGTGAGGCTGTTTGGCGTAGGTGAGGAAGAACTGCGACCTGTTGGTGTCCAGTCCATTGTTGGCCATGGACACCATGCCCCGCGAGGAGTGCTGACACACACACACACACACACACACACACACACCACACACACACACACACACACACACACACACCACACACACACACACACACACACACACACACACACCACACACACACACACAACACACACACACACACACACACACACACACCACAATGCATGTAGGAGGGGAAGACAAAAGAAAGAAAAGAGAAAAGAAGAGAAAAATACAATAAAGCAAAAGAACCTAACAAATGTAGCGGGACAGACATTGCTTAAACATGCCCCCAAAACATACATGTTTATGCACACACTTACACAGCATGCACATAGACAACACACACATGTATCTAACACCACTCCTTGTAAAAAGATGTTAAACTAAAGAAAACACTACACACACTCACACACACAACCACACACACATAGACACAGGCACACTACACACACACAGGCACAGACACACACCACTGGGAGATCAACTGTAAAAAATTCCACAGTCACAGCAGCTCAAGATTCAAACCCATGACTTCAAGGACCTATGGGATGGAAAGTTGAATGCTCTTACCACTGAGCAAGTTTACATCTCTATGAATAATGCTTCTGAAAATCACACAGACCACAGGTTCGGTTCTCGATGCAGCAAAGCAGATTATTCAAGGGTAGACGGGATAGCTCAGTGGTCAGAGCACCCGCTTTCCCCCCAAACTAAGGTTAAGCAGTATCGAGCCTGGTTATCACTTGGGTGGGTGACCGTTTGCGCGCCTTGGCTTCAGCACAGTTCCCCAGCTGTAAATGGGTACCTGCCCTCTTTAGGGTCAGGGAAGGTAAAGCAGCGAGGGAGAGGAATTGGGCGCCGCCCTCAATATGCTGGGTCCCAGAGAAGTTGAGGTCTCTGATGCCTCGCTCCCTACGACCACATAGGTTATAGGACACCTTTACCTTTTACCTTGGGGATTTTTTAAACCCAGGTCAGGTCATGTGCAGACCTGCCAGTCTTACTCCTATTCAAGTATAAATATCCACACCAATAATCAAGGCAACTATTTTTTTGGTACTGGCCTCAAATTATCAATTAGGGTTTTTTTTGGTTATTTTTTTATATTAAAAATGAACATTAACTGGTGGTGCAAATAAGCTTTGTTTTAACTGATAGTCTAAGGGAAACAACTACGACTTGACTGTAACAGAAAATGCCACACTACTTAACATAGTTGCTTCCCTTAATAGCCAGACATGGCAGGTATTTCTGAATCAAAAGTCATGTGGAAATGTGACAAACTTTATGGGTGGACATTGTCCGCTATCACGTTCACTTACAAAAATGTGTGAAATAAGATTTTTTCAAGGACTGGTTGCCTTGGAAACCATTCAAGATAGCTGACAAACTCAATTGGCGCTGTTGTTGGCAGGAGAGCTCCACACAAAGCCACCACCAGGGTTCGCCATCTCTCTCTGTCTCTGCTGAGTTCTACCATCTCCTGTAGCCCTCCTCCCAGACCACTGACCTCAGTGATGTTGGCAATGTAGGATGTTGGTGGTCTGCCTCTTTTCCTTCTGCCCTCAACCTTACCTTGGAGAACTGTCGTCATCAGATTTGTCTGTGTGTTTCTGTTTGCATGACCAACGTATCTCAGTCTGCGCTCATCAGTTTCAGAAAAAATAAGAACAATGTACACACACAAGCACACACACACACAGAGAAAAAATGAGTACAAAGCACGCACACACACACACACACTTACACACACAACACATGTGCACACGAACACCACACAACATAACACATGAACACACCCACCACACGCACGCACGCACCACACAGAGGCACTCTCCATACCTTCAGACTCTCCCTCAGTTCATCTTCAAAGGTGCTCCCCATATGCTCTCTCCCCTTTGCCATTTTCCTGTAAGCCACACACACAACACACACACACAGACCAAAAACCACAGACACAACACACATGCATGCACACACACACAGCACACACACAACAAAACACACACACAACACACACACGCACACCACAAAAAACACACACACAACACAACACACAAACACACAGTTATGGGTTGTCGTAATAATGCTGTAGTTAAAATATTATTGATCAATTTTTTGTTGGTTCCTTGATGGGGAAAAAAAAGAAAACACACTGCTTATTCAATATACTATCTGGAAATAAAAGTTTGACTTTGATTCTGACACACATTCTTTGTCATTTCATTTCATTAAAAAAATTTTTTTTATCGAGCATTATGGAATAAGCACTCAAGTGCTTTTTTTACATCCAGTCCTTGTGTGTATGTGGTTTTGTAAATTTTGTCATCTGTTCACATCGGCACACAATGGCCTACTCTTTCAAAAAGTGGTAAAACAGGATTTAAGGACTTATGCTGTTTACAGCCCCCATGCAAAACCACTAAGGCCATAATATTAGGACTGTCACTTTGTTCCATTCCAGTAACACGTATAAACATTCATTTCTTCTTCTTCCTTTTTTGTCATGTTTCTCCCAGGGGAAGTTTGACATTGATGAGCCTTCTCCATCTCTCTCTGTTTTGAGCTTCCTCCTTATTTATGCCCCTTTCTCTAAGATCATCTGCAATACAGGCAGCCCAGCTTTTGCTAGGTCTTCCCTTTGGTCTCTTTCCATCCACTACGAAGTTCATTGCTCTTTTTATGATGTGGTGGTCTGCTTTCCATTGAACATGCCCAAACCAGCGCAGTCTATTGCTACTAGCTACAGACTTCAGATCATCAACTTTGCACATTCTCCATAGTTCTTCATTTGTGATCCTGTCTTCCCATTTGATCGTTGTCATGTAGCGTAGCATTCGTTTTTCGCAGCTCTTCAACAACAACAAAAAAGCCACACCCACTTTTCATCTCAAATACCCAACACAGTCAAACTGAAGAAAAAACCCCGACACATTCATCACCAAAGTACCGTAATCATTTCATGCCTAAACACAAATAAAGGTAGACCGTGCTGAGGATACCAGCCATTCTGCTTAAATCATCATCCCCAGGTTATGAAAAAGGTATAACCAACATTTTATACTAATAAAAATATATAAAAATACTGTACAAGCAAATAATAACAATGATAATAATAAGAATAAGAAGAAGAATTTATATAGCATTGTATCTTGCAAAACAGATCAAAGCGCCTGCATTCAACCAATTCTTTCACATGCAACCTGTTACAATTAATAGTTTCTACAAATTCAAATGTACACACACCTCACCCCCCCCCCCCCCCCCCCCACACACACACACATATACAAATGTTGTACACTTTGGCAAGGTGATGGGTAATACTACAGAATGGATACCCTGCACACATTTGGGTAAAAATTTAAAAAAACAAAAAAAGCAGGTGCATACGCAAAATCTCACCATTGGCTAACAAAAAGACTTCTAGCTGAGGAACGAATCCCCCCCCCCCCCCCCTATAAAAAACCAAAACAACCAACACAAATCTGAACGCACCTGCATGGAAATCCATGCTTCTGTCTTACCTTCAGAGTCTTGTTAGTATGAATTTTTTTTTCCATTCCTCAGCTAGAGCTCTGAGGTTCACCAATAGTGAGATTTTTGCATATGTATGCGACCATTTTTGCCCTGCACCATGAGGGTAGCCACTGGCATTCTGATTGGTGATGTCTGTATGATAAAACTCTGGAGTAATTCACTTCTCCTGTCACACCAGAAACTGAAAGTTCCCTGTTTGCAGCACATAACTAGATACACCTGTGTACACCTTTTAAAAAAAAATTGGGGGTAGGGGGGTGGAAGGGTTGTTCCTTAGCTATTGCACTGAGGTTCACCAATGGTGAAATTTATGTATCTATATATAACCCCCCCCACACACACACACACACACTTCCATTTAGGTAGCCACATTCCCACTTCAGGGAGAACACCTGTATGATGTCTTAGATAGATGGATAGTCTCCTGCCTTACCTGTGGGGTCGCCTGTCTGCACCATGAAGCCAGGAATGTTGCGGTGGAAGGTGCAGCCGTCGTAGTAGCTGCTGGCACACAGCGCCAGAAAGTTCTGCGTGACACACCAAACACACACACTGTATGTGCCATGGTCTGTGATGTCCGTCTGGTCACACAGGTTATTTTATTTGTTTATTCTTTTAGCTCGTGGATAATGCAATAAGCATTCATGTGCTTTTTCACATTCAGTCCCCGTGTGTATACAGGTTTTGTAAATCTTGTCATCCATTCCTACCAGCACACAATGACCTACTCTTACAAAAAGCGGAATGGGTTTTATCGTGCATGCAAGATGTTCTGCGTGTGTTTGCACACGGGGCCTCAGTTTATAGTCTCATCTAAAGGATTTTTAGGGGGGTGGAGTTGGCACTGATGTTAATTCCACTTCCAGAGGAAAAATCCTCTTGAACGAGATTCAAACCCGGGTCAGTATGCAGTACACTATAGTATACAGAAGAAACAGTGGCATATATTTGAAGGAGTGGGGGTGGGGAATTATCTTTCCTTGGCAAGAACTCTGAGGTTCACCAAGGGTGAGATTTTTGCATTGTAATTATCTAACCTGGCAAGCCTAGTGGTTAGCGTGTTGCACATTGTACGCGTGATCTGCTGACAGGTTCAAATCCCGTTCAAGGGGTATATATATATACTCCATTTGAAAAAACAACAACACACACACACACACGCACACACACACACACACATATATATACATATATATATAATTTTTATTTTTTTTATTTTTATTTTTTTTTCAAATGGAGTTAACATTAGTGCTGACTCCACTCCCCCCAAAAGTCTAAATGAAACTATAAGCTGAGTTTCCATATGCGAATGCACGCAGAACATCTTGCGCATATGTTTAAACCTGTTCCTCTCTTTGGAAGAGTAGGCCACAGTAGGTCAGTGGGAACGGATGACAAAATTGACAAAACCACATACACATGGGGACTTGATGTAAAAAACAAAACAAAGCACACATGAGTGTTTCTTCTATTAACCTTGAAATAAAAATTAAAAGAATAAATTTAAAATAAAATTAAAAGAATGTTGGATCCTGTGTTCAATGCTCTAGTTTAAGTTGTCTGACCACTGGGCCAAGGATATGAACTCTGAGGTATTTCACTGATAATGACAGTGACTCACCTCACAGGCTCGTGGGCACTGCTCACAGTACAGTTCCAGTTTCAGGTCCCCCAGGTCTGTGTGAAGCGTGACGGACTGAAAGTGAAACATGGTCAGTTTACAATGTAGCACTACATACTCTGTATGTATGTATGTATGTGTGTGTGTGTGTGTGGGTGTGTGTGTGTGTGTGGGTGTGTGTGTGTGTGTGTGTGACTCAGAGAGAGAGAGAGAGAGAGAGAGAGTAGTCGTGAATGTCAAAATGACCTTTACTGAAGATAAAACTAAAAGATTAAGTTTACGACAACTTTTGTTCATCCTGACTTCACCCAAATACAAACCAACAAACAAACAATTGTAAAAGCTGTGTGGGTGTACATGTATCATTATATGTATGTGTGCAAATATGAATCATTGAATATCAGAGTGAGAGAGAAAATGACAATGATAAATTCTTTTATTTCGAGGATAATGTATAAGCACCCATGTGCTGTTTTAGATCCAGTCCCTTAGGGATACATCATATGATAATAAAATAAACCAAATACCAATACACTTACACAGTAAAACTAAAAGGAAAAACAAAATACACACACACAAAAACCACCCAAAGAGAGAATTTTGAGGGGAAAAAAAGCAACAACAAATGATAGAATAAAGCAAACCAAAACAAAATTTTTAAAAAACACAAAAAAACCAATAAAGAGTAAAGAAACCAGAGCAGAACAAAAGCAACAACAAGGGGAGAGGGGAGAACCAAATAATCCCCCCCCCCCCCCCCACAAAAAAAAAAGAAAAAAAAAAGAAAAAAAAGAGAGAGATCCACTTAAGTCAGCACATTAAGAGCATATAGATGCAACAACAAATAACCCTTGAAATTCCCGTTGACAGGTTACACAAAACTCGATACATGTGATATCCTACTATCGTTACAGTACAGGAAACTCACCCCCTCTCTCACCCTTCCTCTTAAACCCGCGATGTTTCAAAGCTTTCTAGTAAGGACACTTACAGGAAAAAGCTAAGTTATTCCATAATCTATCTGGTGATATTTTACTTAAACTTACCATGATAGATGAATTGTTGAAAACGTGAATTTTGCCACCTAAAAAAAAATTCAACACTGTGCTCGATGCGCGCACAACGTATGTCGTATGCTCATGCTGTTTAGGTAACTAAGAGTAGTGTCCCTTTATAGGTTAAATGACTATTTACTAGGGTTCTAGTCAAACAAAAGGCATGCCAGGAGAGAAGGCTGAGTCTACTTTGAGTAGAGTGCACCATTTATGGCTAACGCTATGGATGATATCCTGCTGTTTCGGGAGAAACAGGCTCTACCAGGTTTATCTTGTCTGGGACATACTGCCTGACGAGAAAAGTCAAGTCACTCAAATCTTAAAGTAGGCATCATGTGTGAAATATTGTACATGGCGCTGATGTGGAAAGTCTGGGGGGGTGCCCATCACATGATGCTAAGGAGAAGACTACTGAAATTGCTCCAGTATTTTTGTGAAATAGTAACTAGTTCTAAGTGGTTTTAGTTTCTCATTGTTGGCAGGTAGTTAGATCAGGAGCATGGGAATTTCAGTACAACTGTACAGGGCTGTCTGTGGGACATTTGCAGCAGTATTTGCCTGTTTCATGTCGAAATGGGCAGAATTCAAATCTGCCATGGTACCTCCATCCTGACATTGAAAAGCGGGCAAGATGGTGTACTGTTAGGACTGACCCTCACCTATGTATTTTGGGGGTACTTTTATTGCTGTGTGGTGATGTGGAGACCAACCCTGGACCCAGCCCCCTAAATCGACTGGCCAAGGACGAAAGCTGAGACAAACGAGCTTGACAACGGGTGGTGGTCAAACTGTCGCAGGGAAGCCTCGCAGGACCAAATCCAGTGCAGAGGTGGCTGCCAACACACCTACGACCTTTCAACACAGACAGGATTCCTCTCCTGCAGCAACTCCCCAGGAACTGACGCTGAACAGGATGACAGACAAAATAGAGAAGCTGGAAAACCTATTGAAGTCTACAGTGGACAGTCTGAAAAGAGAGATTCAGGTGTTGACAGACAGTGTTGGTGTTTTGAAAGAAGAAATGTGTGACTTTAGAAGAGACATGGACAATCTCAAAACTGAAAACATAGAACTACAACAGACTAATACAGAACTGATGAACACAGTGGATAAGCTGGAAAAGAGGGCTGACGTAGCACGATCAGGGAGGAACAACATCATTGTTCATGGCTTAGAGAAGAAATCAAATGAGAGTGGTGCTGACTGTGAGATGGCTGTGAAAAATCTTTATGAAAAAATGGATGTCAAGGATGTAAAGTTTGATAGAGTGGCCTGTATCAGTTCTAAAGCTAACTCTCCTATTATTGCCAGATGCTGTTTTTATCAGGATAAGATTAGAACAATGAAGGCAAAATCTTGCCTGAAAGGCTCTAGTACTTTTGTAGATGAAGATTTTTCTCAGTCTGTTGGGGAAATTAGGCGCAAATTGACTCCATATTTAAAGAGCACTAGAACAGAAGGGAAACAAGTAAGAATGGTTTTTGAACATCTGATAATAAAAGGAGAAAAGGTGACCCTCAATGATCTCCATAGAAAGGAATAGCTGGTTGGCCGGCCTATACACACATCTGTCCCAAGAAGAAATTCACAGGGTAAGCCAGAAAGTAAACCTACACCAGTCATAAGTGGGCCAGAGTCAGTAAATTCACAGGGTAAGCCAGAAAGAAAGAAGAGAAAGCAGCAACATCAAGAGCACCCTCGCCATTACCTATACTGAGGGAAGTGGAAGAAGCCACCCGCAGCTTACCAGTAGGAAAGTCCCCAGGAGCAGACAACATACCAGCAGAGCTGCTCAAGCATGGTGGCAAAACAGTCATCACACATATTACAGCTATCTGTCAGAAGATTTGGGAGACAAAACAGTGGCCAACAGAATGGACACAATCACTCATCATACCCCTGCCCAAGAAGGGGAATTTACGCCAATGCCAAAACTATAGAACAATCAGCCTCATCAGCCACGCCAGCAAGATCATGCTCAAAGTTATTTTGAATCGACTAAAGGAGGCAGAAGAACACCTTGCAGAGGAACAAGCTGGGTTCAGGGCAGGCAGGAGCACAATCGAACAGATTTTTAACTGCCACATCCTGATGGAAAAACATCTTCAACATCAGAGAGACCTGTTCCACAACTTCATCGACTTCAAGAAGGCTTTCAACAGAGTATGGCACGAAGGCCTGTGGCAGGTCCTCAGAATGTTTGGCATTGAAGAAGGACTAGTGCAAACCATTCAAGCACTATACAACACCGCAAGCAGTGCAGTCCTGAACAATCAGGTCGGAGACTACTTCAAAACCACAGTTGGGGTCCGACAAGGATACCTGTTATCTCCAGTCCTGTTTAATCTGTTCTTGGAAAACATTATGAGAGAGACCCTCCATGATTTCCACTCTACCATCTCCATTGGCGGCAGACTCCTCAACAACTTGCGGTTTGCCGATGACATTGACCTCATGGGCGGAAGTAACACAGAGCTGCAAAATTTTACGACCAGACTTGAGAACAGAGCTGGAGCATATGGGATGGAGGTGAGCTCGGAGAAAAGTAAAGTACTTGTGAACAGCACGAGCAATGCCACTGCTAAAATTTACATGAATGGCCAACAACTGGAGGAGGTAGACGCTTTTAAATACCTTGGCGCTACACTCACAAAGGACGGGCAATCGACGACAGAAATCAAAGTCAGAATAGCCATGGCAACATCTTCCATGACAAAACTCACCACCATATGGAAAAGTAAAGAGATCAGTTTCCCAATCAAACTAAAGCTCTACAAAGCCCTAATTCAGACTATCCTGCTGTAGGGAAGTGAAACCTGGACATTGACTGCTGAAACAGCAAAGCGAATCCAGTCATTTGAAACAAAATGCCATAGAAAACTGCTGGGCATATCCTGGAGAGAACGAAAGACCAATGAATTTGTCAAGAGTCAAATAACATGGTTGGGAGGTCCACAGGAACCCCTTCTCACCATCGTCAAGAAGAAAAAGCTGACATGGTCCGGCCACGTCACCCGCCACAACACTCTGCCCAAAACAGTACTGCAGGGAACACTCGAAGGTGGCAGAAAGAGGGGAAGACAGAACAAGTCATGGATGGACAACATCAGAGAATGGACCAGGATGAATGACTCGGCACTACTGCACAGAGCCCAAGATGGATGGAGGGTCTTTTGTGTCTCCCCCACGACCGCCAAGGTCACGGGTCTGATGATGATGATGAAGCCAGAAAGTAAACCTACACCAGTCATAAGTGGGCCAGAGTCAGTCACAGGGGCAATCCCCCTTTGTGCTGTAGGCCTAGAGCCTGATGCAATAGGGCTTTGTGCTGTGGAGCATGACAGACACACAAATGGCCTTAAGAAGCAAGACAAAGACAGGTTTGACCAAGGTGTACTAGGCTTAGAACTAACAACTGTCCCCCATGATTTGTCTGGTTGTAGGGAGCCCTCCAATAAAGAGCCTGTGTTAATAAATGATGATGGCAGTACTGATGATAGAGTTTACTTGGTTTCTAGTCTCATCAATATAAATAGTGATAGTATCAGTTTAGATGATGTAGACGCATTGAATCATAGCAATAAAAATGAAACAAATGAAACATTTTCTTTTTTTTAATCTTGGAACATAAATGGGTGGCTTTCTAAACTCACTGACAGGGATTTTGTATCTTATGTGCATAGCTTCGATTTTACATGTCTGACAGAAATGTTCCTGGAAAATATCCAGCCAGATGTTTTTAGTGGCTATAAGGCCTTTTGCAAGTCTGCAATTTAAGTTAGTCATCAAGGGAGACAATCCGGTGGGTTAGTTTGTTTAATAAAGTATGAGTTAGCTTCCCTTGTGAAATGTATGGATGTTCCTTATTCTAACATTTGTGTGTTTCTCTTTGACAAATCTTTGTTGTGTACTTCAAGAAATGTATTATTGGTATGTGTGTATATACCACCTGAAGGTTCACCATTTTATAATGTGTTTGACAATGATAATGGAATTGCTATGCTGGAAGAATGTTTAGTCAATTGTGTGGTGACATTGGATGAAGTAGATATAGTACTGTGTGGAGATTTAAACAGTAGGACATGAAACTTTTCTTCTTACATGTAGCAAATGACTTTAATTCAGATTCCCATAGTAAAAGCATGTCTCTTAGTAGTAATCGTAATTCTGGAGATTCTGGTATCAATAATTATGGTAAATTATTATTGAATATGTGTACTGCTCTTGGGTTATAAATTATAAATGGTGTATGCAATGGTGACCAGCTCGGACGCTATACATTCATTTCTGATAGAGGATGCAGTGTTAATGATTATTTTTTTGTGTCAGATGATTTGTTCTCTCAGATTTTTGACTCATGTCATTTGTTTGTTGCTGAGCATTCTGATTCTGATCACCTTCCTGTTGAATTACATATTAATCCAGTATATGATACATGTACCGTAACTGAGGAGCCAGCAGTTGTGGAAAAGTTCGTGTGGGATGAAAACAAACTCTCAGTTTATAAAGAAAATCTCTGTGAAGAGAACATGTGTGAACAATTTCTAAATGCCTTCCAGATGATTGCTGAGAACATTGATGAAGCTCTAGATTTATTTAATGATCTCATAAAAACCAGTGCTGTTTGTATGAAGAAACAGGTTCATATCAATAAAAGTCTATCAAATACAGGGTTTGATATTGAATGTAAAAGAATGTAATGTAGGGTCAGAAAACTTTTGAAGTCTTACCTAAAACGTTAAAGAATGAAGACAAAAACTTGTACTGTATCACAAGAAGGGAATATAAATACATACTTGTAAGGAAAAAGAAAGAGTATAATAAGACATTACTTGCAGATATGATGTCTTCCATCACTTCTCAAGTTCAGTTCTGGAAGAATATTAAGAAGGCTTCATTTAGAAAGAGTCAGCCAAAGAATAATATATCTGTCGACAGATGGTTGCAGCACTTCAAAACCCTGCTAGAGAAAGACTCAGTAGACAACTCCATGAACTCTGATGGTGACTATGAAGAAACTGAGGAAGATTTTGATTGTCCCATATCTAAAGATGAAATATTATTGGCACTTAGAAAACTTAAACATGATAAAGCAGCTGGTCCTGATCAAACCATTGGAGAATTACTAAAAAATGTTGGTGGAAATGTTGTACTTTTTCTGCTAAAATTATTGAACAAAATCTTTGATAATGGTCTTTTCCCAGATAACTGGACTGAATCTATCATTCTAACATTACACAAAAATGTGATGTTGACAACCCTAATAACTACAGGGGAATCTCTCTTAGTGATATAAGTAGTAAGCTGTACAGTACTATCATTAATAATAGGTTACAGGAATGGGTTAAGAAAAACAACATTACAGGTGAACACCAAGCTGGTTTTAAGAGAGGGTATTCCACTATAGATCATATGTTTACTTTACTTGCATTTATCCAGAAACAGTTTGCTCATAACTGTAAGCTCTATGTAGCATTTATTGACTTTGAAAAGGCATTTGATTCTGTTAATAGAAACATGTTATGGCCTATCCTCCTTAAAAATGGTGTGAAGGGTAAATTATTATGTTGTTTGAGAGCTATGTATCAGAATGTCAAAAGCAGAATAAGAAATGGATCTAAGCTGACAGACATAATATACTGCACCACTGGAGTCAAACAGGGTGATGTGTGTAGCCCTCTTTTGTTTTCTGTTTTCATTTATGAGTTAGCCATACAAGTCATTAATAAGGGTAAACATGGTGCCACTTTTCCCCAAGATTTCACAGAATTGTTTATTCTTCTGCTTGCTGATGATGTCATCCTGCTATCTGAAACTGTTGTAGGCTTACAACAGCAGCTGAATAGCTTAAGCAGTGCTGCAACAGCACTTATCTTAAGGTTAATGTGAATAAGAGTAATATTGTTGTATTCAGAAAAGGTGGTTATTTAGCTGCTCACGAAAAATGGCTGTACAATGGAAAAGTCGTGCCTGCGATTAATGTATATAAATATCTAGGAATCTGTTTTTCTACAAAGCTTAGTTTCACAACTGCATGTAAAGATCTGGCAAGTCGAGGTAAACGAAGCTTGTTATTTGTGTTGAAAAAATTATGATTATTGAATAATAATGCTTTTGACTTGTTCATTTAGATATTTGATGCACAAATACAACCCACTGTGTTATATGGCGCCGAAAGTTGGGGACTGGATGCAGCTGTAACACATTGTGAATCAGTACACCTCTTTGCTTTAAAGCAGTTTTTAGGCTTAGATAGACGTACTCCTAATGATCTTGTTTATAGTGAAACCAATAGATATCCTCTCTCTGTTAATGCTGCTGTAAGATGCATTAGATATTGGATTAAGATTCTGCATATGGATGAGTGCAGGTTACCTTTTAAGTCTACAAGTGCTTATGATCTAGATGTCAAGGGGAAAAGCACCTGGGCTTCACAAATACGTACCTGTTTATGTGAACTTGGCTTTGGGTTTGTTTAGCTCAATCAAGGTGTCAGAAATTGTAGAGAGTTTATCCAGGTTTTCAGGCAAAGACTGATTGACTGCCGTTGGCAGCAGTGGAGTGGTCATATACAAAACAGTGAAAGATTTCAAATGTACAGACAATTTATAGGTTCACACGATGTCAAACCTTATGTAAAGCTTGATATGGACATACATTTGAAAAGAATTATGTCTAAGTTTAGACTTGGTGTATCAGACATAAATGTTCATAAATTTAGATATATAGAACATGCTGATGATGACCTCAGGTTGCTATGCCCATTATGTAAGCAAACAGTGGAAGATGAAGTTCATTTTGTGCTGTGCTGTCCAGTATTAGAAGATGTAAGACAGAATTACATTCCGGTAAAGTGTAGTAGACAGCCTAATTTATTTAGATTCTGTCTACTCATGGCATCTAGTCACCCTGAGATTATGCGCAGCCTTGGTTTATATTTGTGTAAAGCCTTTAGAATAAGAGATATCTTGTTTTTTTAAGTTATATTATTTTGGAACTGATTTTTTAATGTATACCCACAACTTATCATGATGATGATGAGTTGTGGGTATACATTAACATTTTGTTTTGTTTTTTGTGTTACTTATTTTTCTCACTAAAATACTAAGCAGTTTGGCAACCCCCTTCATGTATGGGCCAATGGCCTTTTTGTGAATAAATCTTTCGAGTTCGAGTTCGAGTTCTCTCTCCTCTCTCTCTTCTCCCCTCTCTCTCTCTCTCTCTCTCTCTTCTCTCTCTCTCTCTCTCTCTCTCTCTCTCTCTCTCTCTCTCTCTCCTCTCCTCTCCTCTCCTCTCCTCTCCTTTCCTCTCCTCTCCTCATGCCCTTTGTCTTGTCTAATTCAATAGATTTTATCGTGGATGTTGTTTTTATTGCAGTTAGAGATGAGATTATTAGTACTATTATAAGCGATACTGTTTTAGTTTGATATTGTTTTAGTTTGATAGTCCAGTGGATTATGGGCTTTTGAATTCTGTATCGTATAGGGGTTCTACTTGTTTGAATAATTGTTTTGTTTTTTAACTATTAATTTGATTGAAGGTGTATTTCCCCTTTCCCCTTGATACTCCTCCCCCACCCCCATCCTTTCCAATGCTTTTCTGTTATCATCGTTATGTTGTTGTCTCATGGTGATGGGGATCATTTGTTATATTGTTGTCTCATGGTGATGGGCGATTGTTGTTATAATTGTATCTCTATTATGATAATCATCATTGTAATCTTATTTGACTTATCTTACTTTGATAGTTATTGTGTGAATATGTCATTTTTAAAAGCGCTATGTGAAAAGTATGAACGCAAAAAAAGCACACGTTTGCTGGGTGGAGGAGGAGAGGAGGGAGGTCATTGAAGGTAATATTGTCAGTAATGACGAATGCCTAATATTTTCTAACGTTTTATTCCTGTACCTTTTTATTATCTTAAGTATAAACGTGAAAGAATGGATGAAACAGTAGGTGAAGTAATTTGATTGTCCTGACGTTTTATGATTTTCTTTTTTTAATTCTTAAAACATTTTTATTTAAATGTGTGTGTGGACGTGGGCGCGCACGCACTCAAGTGTGCATGAGTATGTGTGTGCGTGTATATGTATATGTGGTAATTTGTATTTTCAATGTATTTCCTTATCGATTTTTTCCTCTTTTTTTTTACTGATTTAATTTAACGGTAAATGATGCAATAATGTAGTGTCTTAGTATAATCATTACGAAATTTGTTCTTAGATAGATGGCTTGATGAAAAAAAGCAAATGCATTGCTTATTCAATGTACCATCTGGAAATAAAATTTTGACTTGACTTGACTTGACTTCACACACACACACACACACACACACACACACAACACACACACACACACACACACTACACACACACACACACACACACACACACACACACACACACTCATTTGCACAGGAATTTTGCAAACAGAGAAATACACTACTTCAGCTTCCTGTTTTGCATAATTCAATATTGAAGACTGTGATGTTTTATCCACCCCTACCCCTCCCCCGCCCCCCTCACTCGTGTGTCTGTGTATGTGTGTGCGCACCCCTGCGCGTACGTGCACGTGTGTGTCTATGCATGCGTGTGTGTGCGCATGCGTGCACGTGCACGTGTGTGTCTATGCATGTGTGTGTGTGTGTGTACGCGTCCGGGGCGCACACTTGCATACTTCTATCTTTTGTCTCCCCCCCCCCCTCCCCCATCCCCCCCCCCCCCCCCCCCCCCCCCCTTCTGTTTGTTCAATTGTTCTCCACCCTTTTCCCCCCTCACTTTCTTTTTTTCCTTGGGGGAGTCTTTTAAGAAAGCTCACCGGTGGAGACTGTGACTGACCAGGGTTTTGGTAGCCTAGCCCCTGACTGATAAAACACACCAGGAGTATATGTATGAGCTTTCCAAGTTTTGCTGTGTCATGTGGATATTACCATTTCAGAATGACAACCGGGCTATGCACTGAACTACGGTGCACAAGCACCGAAAGGGGAATTTTTCTCCCACGGCCTGTACTACTATTGTACTGATTTTTTTGAAAAAACCCACCAGTTAAGCTAGTGTCACACTAACTTGTTCGACTGCTCGATGCAGATGGGCCTTTTATTGTTTGGTTGGGGTTTTCCCCCCATGGTTCCTGGGTTAGAGTTCCCAAGTTCACCAAAGGTGAGTTTTTTGTGTATGCGACTGTAATTATCCCCCCACCCACCCCTCCTCTCTCCCCAGACACCGTTTAGGTAGCTGCAGAAAAAAACCCCCAAAGGAAAACATTAAGAACAATATAATCATTCAAGATTGCACATGCAAAAAAAAGAACTACAATGGATACTCCCTCTCTCTGTATTAGTAGTATTGGGCTTCTTTTTATTTTATTATCATAAATATCTTTAAGAGAAGGGACAGGATGTAAAAAAAAGCACACGAGTGCTTATAGAAACAGATTTTGACTATACAAACTGTGTAGAACAAAAATGATATTCATGAACCGTTATGCGGATATGCAAGTATATGGGAAAAAAATGATTTAGGGGAAACAGCTGTAGTCCTTGTTTAATGAACTTTGCAAAGTTCAGTTGTTGTTTTTTCTTCTGTCACTCATGTTCATCAGTGATGCATATAATTATAGGGCCGTTTGTGTAATACCTAGGCAAATACTGGTTGCCTAAGTACTGCAGTGCTGGGCATTCTATGACAAAGTGAACTTCATCACCTAAGCGATTCATATCACACACAGTCATTCATCATGTGGTCAATTTATATGTCTATGTTTTGCTATAGGTAGTTTATGATTACTAGTTCTGATTTTTAACAGAGTGTTCAACTACACCAAAGGTAACTGACCAAAGGTGGTTAGCGTCTCATGAATACCATAACTGACGATAACGGATTAATCATTAGACAACTACCCAAGCGACGTTAATTCAACCAAGGGTTACGCGAGCTCTTCATTATTCGTGGCCCAGGTAGATAGCAGGTTGGTAGGGGTTGGTATAGACAGACCCTGTCTCTGTCTGTCTGTCTGTCTGTCTCTATCTCTCTGTGTCTCTATCTCTGTCTGTCTGTCTCTCTGTCTCTGTCTCTCTCTCCCTCCCTCTCTCTCTCTCTCACACACACACATGAACATGAAAGAACAGCTGATATTGTAACCTGATACAATTTGCTTGACATTATTTGTGTGATTTTTTCTTTTAATTTTTCTTTCAGTAAAAAAAAAAAGTATGCACATGTGTGTGTGTGTGTGTGTGTGTGTGTGTGTGTGTGTGTGTGTGTGTGTGTGTGTGTGATTATCATCATCATCATCATCATCATCATCATCATTCTTTTATATCGAGGATAATGGAATAAGCACTTATGTGCATTTTTACATCCAGTCCCTGTGTTTATGCGGTTTTGTAAATTCTGTCATCTGTTCCCACCGGCACACAATGGCCTACTCTTACGAAAAGCGGAACAGGATTTAACGTGTGCGCAAGATGTTCTGCGTGCGTTCGCACACGGGGCCTCGGTTTATAGTCTCATCCGAAGGACTTTTGGGGATAGTGGAGTCGGCACTGATGTTAACTGCAGGGGAAAATATCCCCTTGAATGGGAATCGAACCTGCTGAGTGTGTGTGTGTGTGTGTGTGTGTGTGTTTCTTCTTTTAATTTAGCGTCTTTTCACATTAAGTGATATAGGTGTGTGTGTTGTGTGTGTGTGTGTGTGTGTGTGTGTGTGTGTGTGTGTGTGTGTGTGTGTGTTGTAGGAGTTATTCTGTTGTTGTTTTTTAATTTAGTCTGTTTTATTCTGATGGGTTGTAAATGTAGTTAGACATTTCTCATCAACTTGTTTTTGTTCCTAGATAGATGGCTTGATGAAAAAAAAGCAAATGCACTGC
>CM054161.1:1595781-1668281 GCA_028751875.1 Rapana venosa
TATATATACATACACATACACACGGGGACTAGATGTAAAAAAGCACATACGTGCTTATTCCATTATCCTCGATATAAAAGAATAAATAAATATAAAAGATATATAATATATATAATATATATATATATATATTATATATATATATATATATATATATATATATATTAATGCATATGTTGTAGTAGTTGTTGTTTCAGCTTATTCTGGGTGTTTTAATAATTTGTGAACAGTAGCATAATTTTCACTTTGAGTGAAATTTAATTCCCCACGGTAGAGGTGACAGCTGTGATATATCATTGCCTGTAAGGTTGGTCAGGTTATTAACACAGTGATTGCATTGTTCACTAAGTGTGTTGTGTTTTTATTTTGTTCTTTTATATCGAGGATAATGGAATAAGCACTTATATGTTTTTTTACATCCAGTCCCCGTGTGTATGCAGTTTGTAAATTCAGTCATCTGTTCCCACCGGCACACAATGGCCTACTCTTACGAAAAGCGGAACAGGATTTAACGTGTGCGCAAGATGTTCTGCGTGCGTTCGCACACGGATCCTCGTTGTATTGTGATTGCCTTGTTTACTAAATGTGTTGTGTTGTATTGTGCTGTATTGTAGTGCATTGCCTTGTATTGCATTGTGTTATGAATCGAAATGTTGACTTCGAACATTGTTCGTTTCACTTCATTTTCAACTTCTCTTGTCCCGATGCCTACTAGACCGTTAGGGCACCACTGAAAATTTTGCAACCAGCTTCCTCCACACAGTTTCCGTGGCAAATCGTTCCACTCAAGGCTACCAGTCCACTCTCTGATGTTGTCTTCCCATCGTTTTCTTTGTCTGCCTCTTCGTCTCCCTCCTTGTACTGTTCCCTGTAGGACAGTCTTGGCCAGTCCATATGTTCGTTTCTCTACGTAATATTGTAATTGTTTGTTTGTTGTTGTGTTTTTTTATACAGCGGATGGTTGTCTTTTCTTGAATAAAATCGTACGAAAACTTTATAATAGTTGGATGGATGGAGGGAGTGATGGATGAGTGGGTGGGTGGGTGGATGGATTGATGGATGAATGAGTGGGTAGCTATAGTGGGTGGGCCAGCTGATTAATTGATCAATTGGATGGAAGGTTGGTTGATGAATTGATTGATCGGGCGATGCAGTTTTAGAGAGTACCAGGCTGGTTGGTTAGTTTATTGGCTGGTTGGTTAGTTTATTGGTTGGTTGGTTGGTTGATTGATCGATCAATCAGTTTGACTGACTGATTGATTCGCTGGATGTTTGAATGATGGATGGATTGATTGATTGATTCATTGACTGATCGGTTGATTGATTGGATGACTGATTCATTGATCGATTGATGACTGATTGACTGAGCACACACTGTTTGATTGATTGCCTGACTGATTAGTTGATTGATGAGCATACCCTGATTGATTGACTGACTGATTGATTGACTGGTTGAGTGATTGATTGATTGTTTGATTGATTGACTGAGTAATTGACTGATTGATTAATTGACTTATTGATGGATGGATTGATTGATGGGTGGATTGATTGACTGATTGATTGGTGGATTGATGGATTGATTGATTGATGGATTGATAGACTATTGATGGATTGAGAGACTATTGATGGATTGATTGATGGATTGATAGACTGTTGATGGATTGATAGACTATTGATGGATTGCAGTTTGAGGGAATACCGGGACAGCTGGTGGAAGACGGGTCTCACAAGGTGATTGACAGATTCGTGGAATGGGGAGGTAACTTTATCGACACCGCCAACATTTATGGCCGCGGAAATTCTGAGAAAATCGTCGGTTCCTGGTTGGCTGGGTGAGTGTGTGTGTGTGGTGTGGGGGGGGGGGGGGGGGGAGGTGGGGGGTGTGTGTGAGGGTTGGGGGGGGGGTGAGTGGGGGGTGTTTATGTGTGTGAGGGGTGGTGGTTGTGTGTGTGTGTGTTTGTTGGGGGTGGTGGTGGTGTTGTGTATGTGTGTGGGGGTGGGGATGGGGGTGAAGGGAAGGGGGGAGTTGTGTGTATATGTTGTGGTGTGTGTGTGTGTGTGGTGTGGTGTGTTGTACGCGTGCGTGTAACGCAAGGACAAAGATTTTTAAGCCAGGGTTAGTCTTACAATCTGTCCTTGCAAAACCTACATACACGAAAACAATCGCTAAAAGAGAGAGAGGAGGGGAGAGACAGAGACAGACACTGAGATAGTGTGTGACACAGAGAGACAGACAGACGGACAGAAAGACAGACAGACAGACAGACAGAGACAGAGAGAGAGAGAGAGACAGAGACAGAAAATTGCCATCTCGCTTTCACAAAATGATTTCCCATAGGGTAACAAAAAACCCACCAAAAAAACCCAACCCAACCCAACCAACTCAGATCCACATTCATAACCAAGATTCTCTAAACTGTGATGACGTCATTCCACCCACCCCCCTCTGTGACGTGCTATGTTGTGACGTCATGTCGACAGGCAAGAGAGGGACCGCTTCGTCATCGCCACCAAAGTGCGTTTTCAGATGGACCTGACCAACATCAACACAGTGGGTCTGGGACGTCGCCACATCATGCAGAGTGTGGAGGACAGCTTGAAACGCTTGCAGACTGATTACATCGATTTGCTGCAGGTCTGTGCGCGTTTGTTTGTCTGTTTGTCTGTCTGTGTGTGTGTGTGTGTGCCGGGGTGGAGGGGTGGGGTAGGTTTAGGTGTGTGTGTGTGTTCAAGTCAAGTCAAGTCAAGTCAAAATCACTTTAATCATCCCATGTCTCTCTATCTCTGTCTCTGTCTGTCTGCCTGTCTGTCTCTCTTTCTGTCTGTCTGTCTGTCTGTCTCTCTCTCTCTCTCTCTCTCTCTCTCTCTCTCTCTCTCTCTCTCTCTCTCTCTTTCTCTGTATGTATGTGTGTGTGTGTATTGTTTTTGTTGTTGTTGGGTTTTTGGCTTTGTTTTGTTGTTGTTGTTGCTTTTTTTACTGGTCTTATTTGTCCATCTGGCTGTCTTTGTATGTGTCTGTTTTTGTTGGGTTTTTGTTGTTGTTGTTCTGGAAGGAGGAGGGAGAGGGGGGGGGGGTACTGTAATCATAATATTCTGATCCTGTGGTAATAGTATTCCAATCCTCTGGCAATGATCCTGTAATTACAATATTCCAATCCTGAAATTATAATATTCCAGTTCTGTGATAATGATACTCCAATCCTCTGATAATGATCCTGTAATTATAGTATTCCAATCCTGTATTCATGATATTCTGCTCCTGTTTTAATAGTATTTCAGCCCTCTGATAATTATCAAATAATTATAACATCCAAATCCTGAAATAATAATATTCCAATTCTGGGATAATGATATCCCAATCCTCTCGTAATCATCTTTAAGTAAATCATCCTGAAGTTATAATATTCCAGTTCTGTGATAAATAATAATACTCCAATCCTTCGATAGTAATCCTGTAATTACAGTATTCCAATTCTGTAATCATAATATTACAATCCTGATATCAAAACTTTCCAATCTTTTTTTTTTTTATATCACAGCATTCCAATCAAAATAAAATTCTAATCCTGTGATCATAAAATTCCAATCCTACAACAGAAACCATTCCCAATCCTGTCTCATTGACACCACCACTCCATCATAGCCCTGTGATAACGCTAGCCTATTGCAATCCTATGACGTGTCACAACGTCACTTCCTGTCTTGCGTGACGTCAGACCCACGCGTGGGATGACGCAGTTCCGCTGGAGGAGACGCTGAGGGCTCTGGAGGACCTGGTGAGGTGTGGCAAGGTGCGCTACCTGGGCGCCAGCAACGTCAGCGGCTGGCAGATGCAGAAGATTGTGGACCTGACAAGACACATGGGCTTCAGCCCCTTCGTGTCCCTGCAGGTCAGTCCCTCAGCTGGGGCCAGTGTTGGCAGGGGAGAGGGGCGGGTTGGGGTTTTGGGGGTGGAGCTGGAGAGGAGGCTGGTTAGACATGTGCCTTACCTCTGAACTATCTTCTAATGTAAAGGAAAAGGTGTCCCCACAACCTATGTGGTCGTTGGGGAGCGAGGCATCAGAGACCTCAGCTTCTCCAGGGGCCAGCATATTGAGGACGGCGCCCATCTCCTCTCCCTCGCTGCTTTACCACTCCTGACCCTGAAGAGGGCAGGTACCCATTGACAGTTGGGTGAACTGGGGAACTGTATTGAAGCCAAGGCGCGCAAACGGTCACTCATCCAAGTGGTAATCACGCTCAGTGCTGCTTAAACCTTAGCTGGGGGCAAGCCAGTGCTCTGACCAGTGAACTATGCCGTCCCCGTAGAGCATGATTATAGGTGGTGTAACTTACCTTGCTGAATGATCAGTGGATGTGATGATGGTTATATATGATGACGACGATGCCGATGATGATAGACTTTCAGTGGTTCTGATGATGAAGACGATGATGGTGGTGATGGTGATGATGATGGTGGTGGTGATGATGATGATGATGATGCTGTTGGTGATGATAGTGGTGATGATGATGATAATGATGGTGGTGGTGGGGGTTGTGATAGTGATGATGATAATGATGGTGATGGTGGTGATGATGATGATGGAGATAGTGGAAATGATGGTGGTGATGGTGATGCTAATGCTGCTGCTGTTGATGACGATGATAATGACGACGTTGATGTTGTCGACGATCATGATTATAATGACGATGATGATAATGATGACGATAATGACGACGACAATGATTCTGCTGCTGCTGCTGCTGCTGCTGCTGCTGCTGCTGCTGCTTCTCCTCCTCCTCCTCCTCCTCCTCCTCCTACTACTACTACTACTACTACTACTACTACTACTACTACAATTACTGATGCTGCTGTCAGTGCCATTGTTGGTGATGGAAGGAGGGAGGAGCTCCGGAGATAAGGTGTGGTGTGGTGTGTGATATGGTGTGGTGTAATGTGGTGTGGTGTAATTTTGGTGTGGTGTAGTTTGGTGTGGTGTAATGTGGTGTGGTGTAATGTTTGTGTGGAGTGGTGTGGTGTGACGTGGTGTGGTGTGATGTTGTGTGGTGTTAATGTGGTGTGATGTGGTGTGTGGTGTAATGTGGTGTGGTGTGATGTGGTGTAATGTGTGTGTGGGTTTTTAATGTGGTGTGGTTGTGATGTGGTGTAATGTGGTGTGATGTGGTGTAATGTGGTGTGGGTGTGGTGTAATGTGGTGTAGTGTGGTGTAATGTGGTGTGGTGTAATGTGGTGTGGTGTAATGTTGTGTGGTGTGATGTGGTGTGGTGTAATGTGGTGTAATGTGGTGTGTGTGTAATGTGGTGTGGGGTGACGTGGTGTGGTGTGAGTTTGTGTGGTGTAATGTGATGTGGTGTAATGTGGTGTAATGTGATGTGGTGTGGTGTAATGTGGTGTAATGTGGTGTGGTGTAGTGTGGTGTGGTTGTAATGTGGTGTGGTGTAATGTGGTGTGGTGTAATGTGGTGTGGTGTAATGTGGTGTGGTGTAATGTGGTTAATGTGGTGTAATGTGGTTAATGTGGTGTGGTGTAATGTGGTGTGGTGTAAATGTGGTGTGGTGTAATGTGGTGTGGTGTGATGTGGTGTGATGTGGTGTGTGGTGTAATGTGGTGTGGTGTGGTGTAATGTGGTGTGGTGTAATGTGGTGTGGTGTAATGTGGTGTGGTGTGATGTGGTTTTTGGTGTGGTGTTGGTGTGTGGTGTAATGTGGTGTGGTGTAATGTTGTGTGGTGTAATGTGGTGTGGTGTGTTAATGTGGTGTGGTGTATGTGGTGTGGTGTAATGTTGTGGTGTGGTGTGGTGTGGTGTAATGTGGTGTGGTGTAATGTGGTGTGGTGTGTGTGTGGTGTTTGTGTGGTGTAATGTGGTGTGGTTGTGGTGTGGTGTTGTGGTTTGTAATGTGGTGTGGTGTAATGTGGTGTGGTGTGGTTGTGGTGTAATGTGGTGTGGTGTGTGATGTGGTGTGGTGTAATGTGGTGTGGTTGTAATGTGGTGTATGTGGTGTGGTGTAATGTGGTGTGGTGTAATGTGGTGTGGTGTAATTTTGGTGTGGTGTAATGTGGTGTGGTGTAATTGTGGTGTGGTGTAATGTGGTGTGTTGTTTTGTGGTTGTGTGAATGGGGATGTGGTGTAATGTGGTGTGGTGTAATGTGGTGTGGTGTAATGTGGTGTGGTGTAGTGTGATGTGGTGTGAATGTGTGTGGTGTAATGTGGTGTGGTGTTGTGTTGTAATGTGGTGTGGTGGTAATGTGGTGGTGGTGTATGTGGTGTGGTTGGTAATGTGGTTGTTGGTGTAATGTGGTGTGGTGTGGTGTAATGTGGTGATGTGTGTGTAATGTGTGTGTGGTGGTTAATGTGGTGTGGTGTTGTGTGTGTAATGTGGTGTGGTGTAATGTGGTGTTGGTGTAATGTGGTGTGGGTGTAATGTGGTGTAATGTGGTGTGGTGTAAGTGTGTGGTGTAATGTGGTGTGGTGTGTGAATGTGTGTGGTTGTAATGTGGTGTGGTGTAATGTGGTGTGGTGTAGTGGTTGTAATGTGGTGTGGTGTATTGGATGTGGTATGTGGGTGTGTGGTGTGGTGTAATGTGGTGTTGTGGGTGTGGTGTATATTGGTTGGTGTATGTGTTGGTGAATGTGGTTGGTGGTGGTGTAATGTGTGTTGTGGTTGGTAATGTAGGTTGTGGTTATGTGTGTGTAATGTGTGTAATGTGTGTGTGTAATGTAGGTTAGTGGTGTGGTGAATGTGGTGTGGTGTAATGTGGTGGTATGTGTGTGTAATGTGGTGTGGTGGTGTTGATGTGGTGTGGTGTGGGTGGTGTAATGTGGTGTGGTGTTGTGGTGAATGTGGTGTGGTGTAATGTGGTGTGGTGTAATGTGGTGTGGTGTGGTGTGTGTTGATGTGGTAATGTGGTTGTAATGTGGTGTGGTGTAATGTGGTGTGATGTGGTGTGGTGTAATGTGTGTGTGTGGTGTAATGTGGTGTGGTGTGAATGTGGTGTGATGTGGTGTTTGGTGTAATGTGGTGTGGTGTAATGTGGTGTGTGTGTTGTAATGTGGATGTGGTGTGTAATGTGGTGTGTGGTGTGAATGTGGTGTGGTGTAATGTGGTGTTGTGGTGTGGTTGTGAATGTGGTGTGGTGTAATGTGGTTGTATGTGTGGTGTGGTGTAGTGGTGTGGTGATGGGTGTGGTGTATGTGGTGTGGTGTAATGTGGTGTGGGGTGTATGTGGTGTGATGTGTGGTGTAATGTGGTGTGTGGTGTAATGTGGTGTGGTGTTGTGGTGTGGTTGGGTGATGGAGTTTAATGTGGTGCGCGTTCCGATGCGTGTGGAGTGGTGGTGTCATTGGTGTGGCTGTAATGTGGGTGGTGTAGTTGTGGTGTTGTCCTGTGGGTGGTCTGTTAAAGGGTGAGTGGGTGGGGTGTGATGTGTTGGGGTGGTGTTGTGGTGTGGTGAATGGGGGGTGGGGTGGGTGTTAGTGTGGTTGTGGTGGTATGGGGTGGAAGTTGGTGGCTGTTCGAGTGGGTTTGGGTGTGAGTGAAGGGGTGGGATGTGGAGTTGGGTGAGTGGGCTGGGGTGGTGTGTGGTTGGTGTGGAGTGGTGGTGGGGTGTGTAGTTGGTGTGAGTGGGTATGGGTGGAGTGTGTGGTGTGGTGTGGAGTTGAGTGGTGGTGGTGAGTGTGTGGGTGGAGTGGTGTATGGTAAGTGTGGTGTTGTGTGTGGAGTTGAGTGGTGTGGTGTATGTGGTGTGTGGATTGGATGGTGATGTGGTGTGGTGGTGGTTGTTGTAGTGAATGTGGTGTGTGAGTTGGTGGTGTGGTTGTGGTGTGGAGGTGTGTGATGTTGAGTGAGTAGTGGTGTGGAGGGGTGTGGTGTGAGTGATGGTGTGGATGTGGTGTGTGGGTGTGTGGTGTGGTGTGTGGATGTGGTGTGGTGTTGTCAAGTGAAGTGGTGTGGAGTGATTAAGAGTGGAGTTGAATGATGTGGAATGGAGTGCCCTGACATGTCATGTAGCGAAAACGCTTCTAACCCGTCATATTGAAGTAGTACATCACACAATCATGCGCTGTGGCGGTGGCGGCGGGGATTCGTTCAGGGGATTCCTGACGGGGAAGGTGAAGAGGGACCAGAAGCCCTCGGAGGGTCGCCTGGGTTGGTCAGCGCAGAACGAACAGCGGAACACTCAGGCCTCCCCTTCCTGGGCAGTTCTGGACAAGCCCCAGCACTGGGCCACTCTGGACACTGTGGAGAAAATCGCCAAAGCCAAAGGTGTGTGGGTGTGTGTGTGTGTGTGGTAGGGGGGGGGGGGGGGGGGTTAGTCTGGTGTGGAGTGGTGTGGATTGAAGTGGTTTTTATTTATTTATTTATTTCTTCTTTTATATCGAGGATAATGGAATAAGCACTTATGTTGCTTTTTTTTTTACATCCAGTCCCTCGCGTGTGTTTGCGGTTTTTAAAAATTCTGTCATCTTGTTTCCACCGGCACACAATGGCCTACTCTTCCGAGAAGCGGAACAGGATTTAACGTGTGCGCAAGATGTTCCGCATGCGTTCGAACACGGGGCCTCGGTTGATAGTCTCATCCGGTGGTGTGGGGTGATGTGGTGGTGTGTGGGTGGGGTGGGGGTGAAGTTGGGGGGGTTGGGGGAGAGAGAGGGGGGGGGGGAGGGAGGGGAGAGAGGGATGGGGGACTGTACTGAAGCCAAGGCGCGCTAACGGTCACCCCATCCAAGTGGTAACCACGCTCGATGCTGCTTAACCTTAGCTTGGGGTGGAGGGAGGGGGGTGGGGTGGGTGGGTGGAAGAGATGGAGGGAAGGGGGGGGGGGGGGAGGGGAGAGAGGGATGGGGGAGGAGGGAGGGGTGTGGAAGAGTGGGGGATGGAGGGAGAAGGTGAGAGAGGGAGGTGGAAGAGGGGAGGAGGTGGTGAGGGAGAGAGGGGGTGAGGGAAGGGAGAGAGAGAGATTGTAGGGGGATGGTGGAGAGAGAGAGAGAGAGAGAGAGACACAGACAGGCAGGCAGACAGACAGAAGAGAGAAAGAGATTTTGATTTATTTTTTATTTATTTTTATTTCATTCTTTTATATCGAGGATAACGGAATAAGCACTTATGTTGCTCTTTTTTTTACATCCAGTCCTCCGTGTGTATAAGGTTTTGTAAATTCTGTCTGTCGCCTGTTCCTACCGGCACACAATGGCCTACTCTTACGAAAGGCGGAACAGGATTTAATGTATGCGCAAGATATTCTGCAAAAGAGAGAGAAAAAGAGAGAGAGATTTTGAAAGGGGAAGAGTCGGTCTCCGTCAATCCGGTATTTGAATTATATCCACCCCTCCCCGCCGCGCCTTTTGTAGAAGACTTGGCTAGTTATGGCCGCTGGCGTGAATGACAAGAACATGCCTAGCATGCATCCTGCTGCTATGTGGAGAGAGTTGGGCTCCGCCAGGTTTCAGCTTGCCAGTGACGCACAGTTGGCTGAAAACTTCAGCGCAGTGCAGTGCAGTGCAGAGAAGTGCAGTGCAGTGCAGTGCAGTGCAGTGCAGAGAAGTGCAGTGCAGAGAAGTGCAGAGAAGGGCAGTGCAGTGCAGAGAAGTGCAGTGCAGTGCAGAGAAGTGCAGAGAAGTGCAGTGCAGTGCAGAGAAGTGCAGTGCAGTGCAGAGAAGTGCAGTGCAGTGCAGAGAAGTGCAGCGCAGTACAGCGCAGTGCAGAGAAGTGCAGAGAAGTGCAGTGCAGTGCAGTGCAGAGAAGTGCAGAGAAGGGCAGTGCAGTGCAGAGAAGTGCAGTGCAGTGCAGAGAAGTGCAGTGCAGTGCAGAGAAGTGCAGTGCAGTGCAGAGAAGTGCAGCGCAGTACAGCGCAGTGCAGAGAAGTGCAGCGCAGTGCAGAGAAGTGCAGTGCAGTGCAGAGAAGTGCAGCGCAGTGCCCCATGACTTCTCAAGGAGTGAGGGGAGAAGTGAAGTCAAGTCAGTCCATCCGCAGCAACACATGTGGGCCGCCAAAATGATTGTTTGATTGATGGATGGATTGATGGATGGGTTGATTGCTTGATGGATGGATTGCTTGATGGATGGATGGGTTGATTGATTGATGGATGGATTGATTGATGGATGGATTGCTTGGTGGATGGATTGATGGATGGATTGCTTGATGGATGGATGGGTTGATGGATTGATGGATGGATTGATTGATGGATGGATTGCTTGATGGATGGATGGGTTGATTGATGGATGGATGGGTTGATTGATTGATTGATGGATGGATTGGGGGATTGATTGATTCATTCATTGATGGATGGATGGATTCATGAATTGATGAACTGATTGCTGAAATATTGATGGATGGATGGATGGATTGATTGATGGACTGATTGATTGATGGATGGATGGACTGATTGATGGATGGATTGATTGACTGACTGATTGACGGGTTGATCAGGGAAGTCGGTGGCCCAGGTGTCTCTGAGGTGGCTGCTGCAGAAGCCGGTGGTGTCCTCGGTGATCATCGGAGCCACCAAACTGCACCAGCTGGATGACAACATGGCCGCCGCTAACGGCTGGACCCTGACTGAGCAAGAGGTGTCTATTCTTTATCTCTTTCTTTCTTCTTTTATATCGAGGATAATGGAATAAGCTTTCATATGCTTTTTTACATCCAGTCTCCGTGCGTATGCAGTTTTGTCAATTTTGTCATCTGTTCCCACCGGCACACAATGGCCTACTCTTTCGAAAAGCGGGACAGGACTTGCCGTGTGCGCAAGATGTTCTGCGTGCGTTCGCACACGGGACCTCGGTTTATAGTCTCATCCGAAGGACTTTCGGGGAGAGAGTGCAGTCTGCACTGATGTTAACTCCTAGGGAAAAATCCCCTTGAACGAGATTCGAACCCGGGTCGTCAGATTGCGAGCACAATGTTCTAACCACTAGGCTATCGTGTCGAGCTACCCGCGCGCGCGTGCGTGCGTGCGTGCGTGTGTGTGTGTGTGTGTGTGTGTGTGTGTGTGCACGTTTGTGTGGGTGTGTGGGTGTGTGATAGATAGAGAGAGAGAGTGTGTGATAGATAGATAGATAAATAGATAGATAGATATTTATTATTTATTTATTCTTTTATATCGAGGACAATGGAATAAGCAGTCATGTGCTTTTATACATCCAGCCCCTGTGGGTATGCGGTTTTGTAAATTTTGTCATGTGTTCCCACCTGCACACAATGGATAGAGATAGAGAGAGTGCGTGCATGCGTGCGTGCGCGCGCGCGCGCGAGTGTGTGTGTGTGTGTGAACGTGCTCGTGTAGAGGGGAGAGGAAAAGATGGTGGGCGGAGCTTGGGAGGGGGGGTGGGGGTGGAGGTGTCTGTATTCTTTTCTCACTCTGTCACACCTTTGCCTTTTTTTTGTGTTCCCCCCCCCCCCCCACTCTCTCTCTCTCCCTCTCTCTCTCTCCCTCTCTCCCTCTCTCCCCCCTTCCCTCCCTTCCCTCCCTCCCCTCCCTCCCCCTCTCCCTCCTTCTCCCTCTCCCTCCCTCTTCCCCTCCCTCCCTACCTCCCTCGCTCCCCTCCCCTCTCTCTCTCACTCACCCACACACTCTCTCACCTTCTGTATGAATAATTTGTTTCTACACCCACCCTACACCTCACTCCCCAGATGAAAGAACTGGATGACGTCAGCAAGCCGGACATCCCCTACCCTTACGAGATGGTGTGGCGCTTGAACGCGGCACGAACCAACCCTTGGAACCCCTCTCCTTACGTCTAAATCCCCCCCGTCATGCGGCGTGACGTCATCAATGACGTCATCAGGGAGCCAGGACCGTACCGGGGGTTTAATAAAAGAATTGAAACCGTGTCATCTAGCGATGCGTTGTTATACAAGCACGTGATATGTGATGTGATGTGTTGTTATGGATATCAGAGTGTGTGCCTTAAGGTGTAATGATTGGCATAATAAGCAGTGGAAGAGGGTATATTCTTTGAAAGGTTTTGCTCAAAAAATAGTGTTTTGGGTTTGTATTTTTGTAGGGGGATGTGTGTCTGTGTGTGTGTGAACTCAGAAAGTGAACTGATATGGTTTTGTTGTTGGTTTTTTTTCTTTAGAAAAAAGGATATATTCAAAAATATGTGAATAAAGCGACACTGTCCTATCAATATTGTGAAATCAGGCTCGGTTTAACTATGAAAATAATGCCAATACCCCTTTTCAATATCATTTTTAAACAGTACTCTCTCTGTCTCTGTCTCTCTCTGTCTGTGTGTGAATCTCTCTCTGTGTCTCTGTCCGTCTGTCGATTTTTTTAAAAGACATTTTCTCCAAGGGATGAGGTATTGAAGACAGTGTGAGTGTGTGTGTGTGTGTGTGTGACAGGGACCTTGTTTATTGGTTTCTTTTGTATCATACAACTTAACAGATCTTTTTTTTCAGGATATTAAATATCAAATTCTTTTGAATGACGGTTTTTGTGAGTCTTTTATTCGTTTGTATGTTGGTGGCTTTATTTTTTCAAATCTGTGGCGTGGATAATTTGCTTCAATGTACATGTTGCTAAGAACGGACGGTATAGCCGAGTGGTTAAGACCGTTGACTTCCCTCCCTTGGGTCCATGAAGTCGTGGGTTCCTGGTTGTTATCGTATAGTAGACAGTCTCAACACCAATAAGAACTTCTTTGTCCCGGTCTAGAAACCTCCTGTGGAAATTGAGATTTTCCTTTCAGATTCAAAATCAAATGTTTTATTATCTCAGAGAAATTCATTGATGTTACCTGCAAAAGATTATACTTCCTTCACCTTCACCTTCACCTTTGCCTATCCCGTAGTTCCGTGGACCGTGGGGGCACCACTGAAGATTTTGCAACCAGCTTCCTCCACTCCCCACGGTCCTCTGCTTTCCGTAGCAAATCGTTCCACTCAAGGCCAGTCCACTCTCTGATGTTGTCTTCCCATCGTTTTCTCTGTCTGCCTCTTCGTCTCCCTCCTTGTACTGTTCCCTGTAGGACAGTCTTGGCCAGTCCACATGTTCGTGTGACGTGCCTGTACCACTTAAGTTTGCTTTTTTTTTTTTCTCACTGAAGTCAGGAGCTCTTCATATGGTCCAATGGCATTTTAAATTCTGGTTTTCACTTCGATATTAGTGATGTGATCTCTGTATGAGATACCAAGGAGTTTGCGAAAGTATCTCATCTTCATTGCCTGTATCCTTTTTTCAGTGTCTGCTGTTATGGTCCCTGTTTCTCATGCGTACAAAGATTGTAAGGATTCTACATCTAAGGATAAAAGAATGAATCATGTATATGTCAGCATGTGGACTGCCAATGCACAGACTAGACTGCAAGACAAACGATTGCCAAATCTGACAATTCCTGTTTCTCTGTGAGTGTGCAAAATCAGGTAAATAACTGGAACAGATTTTTCTCAGGAAAGTTAAAGAGTACTTGTCTTAACTGCAAACGGTTAACCAAGCTGTACGGCCCACAAGAGATGCTGGAAAGGACTTGTCACTATTTCTCCCAAACACATCTGATAGGAGTTACTGTCAGTGCCGACTCCACTCTCCCAAATCCTTCGGATGAGACTATAAACCGAGGTCCTGTGTGCGAACGCACGCAAAACGTCTTGCGCACACGTTAAAACTTGTTTCGCTTTTCGGAAGAGGTCATTGTGTGCCGGTGGGAACGGATAACAACATTTATAAGAACTGAATACACACGGGAACTGGATGTAGAAAAAAAAAAGTACATGAGTGCTTATTCCATCATCCTCTAAATAAAATAAGGAAAGGTCCGATGCCGAAGGCTTTGACACTAACTCAGCAGACGTGTAGGATAATCCTATATCATTTTTTTTTAATTGAGGTCACCGTGAGACCAGAGGAACCAGGGCCATCGAATCAGAGACAATTTTCTTTCACTGCATAATGATCAGCGATGATAAGATTGTTATGATGCTGCTATGGAAGTGCATGCGCTTTGAGACTACTTGACAGGGCTGCACTTTAAAGTTTCTTATCATAATATAGCCCGGCATCAACCGGGCCCAAGAGAGACAGACACCTGCAGTGTTGGTCAGGTAATTTGAGAAACACTCCCAAAATCGCATCTGTAAAGTGGATGAAGCTCGACTAAGTGGTCCCAGTCTTCCCACTGAGCCCACAGCACACTCACTCTGGGTAGGAGTCGGCCGGAGTAAGAGAAAAAAACATAATTTCTTCTTCTTCTTCTTCGTGGAACGCTCAGAGAATAACTATTGTTGTCTGTCATATGAGCGAAAATACGTTACACTGCCGTTAAGCGCCTGACATGTCAGGCCTACCCAGTGCATCAGATTTCAGCATGGGAGAGACTTGTTATATGTTAAGTCTTTCGTGGGGGGAATAAGTCAGGAGAATGGACCATGAAGGCAGATAATAGACAAAAAGGAGGTGACAGGTAGAAAAGGAACAAGGCAGAAACAAAGAGAGGGATAGACAAGAGGGAATTATTAGCACAGAATTTGCAGAAGGTGGGGATGCTGTTTATACTGACAGGCCCCTGGCATCCCCACAGAGTAATAACTCTTATGGGGAATCGAACTCTCAGCCTTCCAGCCAGTAACCTAACACACTAACCACTGCACCATGGCGGCTGGTCACATCTACTCTCTCTCTCTCTCTGTGAACATACGCGCACACACACACACACACACACACACACACTGTAACAGTTCTCGATATACAACAATTGATCCGCTATGGATGCAGTATACAAAGGGAGGTAATACAGTGTGTTGCGTGTGTGTGTGTGTGTGTGTGTGTGCGTGCGTGCGTGCGTGCGTGCGTTTGTGTGTGTGTGTGTGTGTGAGTGAGACCACTACCACGTCGACAACTGACGAAACACGCAAAACAACCAAAAATAGCTTTCTGTGATAAAGAAAAAAAATTCTAGAATGAAAAGATCAAAAATCGTGAACGGCCGTTCTGTGCTTTAAATTTTTTTTTTATAATCTTTCATGTCAATAGTGAAACAACAATAAGCGGAAAATATTTTGATGGTTAAAATCAACAGTGAAAGTGAGTTGAACTATTTCTTGGTAACGTCCGGTTTGAAGATGAAAAGTAGTCTCGGTGAACCACCCTCTGTGGGTTTGTGCCTCCGTGGCAAAGAAAGGTCTAGCCATATTTTATGTGGACACATATGTGTGACTGCATGCTGAATTTCATCACCTATCTAAGGTAAGCTTTTCACTCACTACATCAAAATCTATTTTTTTATCATAGGAAGCACTCTATTTAAACGGCATTTTGTTTTTCAATGAATATTTTGATCTATAGATAGGCTATAGCATTATTTTATTCGGAAGCCTGTAAAGAAGGAACTAAAATGCTATGAACAGCTACTTAAAAAAAATTTTTTTTAGGGTCGCTGTTTTGACTCTGCATTCAGGAAAAATGACGTAAGTCAAATAAGATTGAGTTAGACTTACGCCCTTTTCCCGAACAGCTGGTGATTTATCCTCCTTGTGTGCGCATATGCGTACATATATACACACACAGGGGTGTGTTCACAAACATGCATATGTACAAACCTACTCACGTACGCACGCAAGCAAGCAAGCAAGCAAGCAAGCGCACACACACACACACACACACACACACACACACACACACACACACTGCATTAATACAAAAAAAGTCTGTATTGATTAAAAACAGCTTATCAAAACCGAAAGTAGATCCCCGCTCCAGATTTTCTAGGAAAACGAAAGAAGAAAAGGACACGGAGTCATAAATGTAGACAACAATAATAATGGAACATGAAGGTAGCCTACTATACAAGAATTACCTTATAAACTAGTAGGCCTAAACATATTTATATCTTAAGCCTGTCTGTCTTTTTCCACAAACCTGTTTGTTACTGTCATGGTCACTGTCTGTCTGTCTCCTCTCTCTCACACACACACACACACACACACACACACACACACACTCTCTCTCTCTCTCTCTCCTCTCTCTCTCTCTCTCTCTCACACACACACACACACACACACACACACACATACACACACAAACGTGGGGAGGGGAAAGGGGGGGGGGGGGGACGGGATAGCCTGGTGGACTTGGGTTCGAATCTCGGTTCGAGAGGACTTTTCTTCTGGAGTTAACATCAGTGCCGACTCCACTCTCCACAGAAGTCCTTGGGATGAGACTATAAACCGAGGTCCCGTTTGGGAACGCACACAGAACATCTTACGCACACGTTAAAACCCGATTTGCTTTTCGGAAGAGTAGGCCATTGTGTGCCGGTGGGGATGGATGACAATTGACAAAACTGCATACTCACGGGGACTGGATGAAACAAAGCACATGAGTGCTTATTCCATTATCCTCGAAATAAAATAACCCCCCCCCTCTCTCTCTCTCTATCTCTCTCTCTCTCTGCTCTCTCCTCTCTCTCTCTCTCTCTCTCTCTCTCTCTCTCTCTCTCTCTCTCTCTGTGGCTCTCTCTCTATCTCTCTCTCTCTCTCTGGCTCTCTCTCTCTGGCTCTCTCTCTCTCTCTTTCTCTCTTTCTCTCTCTTCTCTCTCTCTCTCTCTCTCTCTCTCTCTCTCTCTCTCTCTCTCGCTCTCTCTCTCTCTCTCTCTCTCTCTTGCTCTGGCTCTCTCTGTGAGCCTTTCAGCAGAAGTGTCTGTTGTGTGCTCACTTACAGGGAGACCTACACTCGGTGACACCACCCCTCCCTCCCTCCCAGCATGGCTTCCAGAGACAGGACCACGCCTCCCCAGGGTGCGGACGACCCGGTCACAAGCTGCGTGCTCAAAGCAGACTGGACATCCCTCCGGCATCTGATGGCCTCGGGCCAGCTGAGTGACCAGCAGAAAGCAAAGGCCATCGTGGAGGCGGCCAAGTCTGGACGCGTCCAGGAACTGAGGCAACACATCCGCCCATTGTGCAGCCGCGCTCAGCTCGACTCCGCGATGGCGGCACTGATCTGTGCCGACTTGTGGTCAGAAGCCTTGAGTCTGGCTCAGAGTGCTGGACGTGAACACCGGGAGTGGCGGCTGGGTCCTCCTCTGCTGGTCCACCACCACCTCCTTGTCGCGGTTGCTGAAGGACGGTGGAAAGATGTGGGCGCGGTGCTGCAGAAAGACTCCCGTCTCGCTCCAGCGGAGAGGCAGTGGGCCTGTCTGCAAGCCTGTCGGCGCGCGGGGCAGCTGGACGTCATCGAGAACGTTCTGCCGCGGTGCTCTGAGACAGATGTGGACTGCGTGGTTCCAGCTGTGCTGGCCCGAGGACTGTGGTGGGTGCTGGGAACGCTGTTCAGCCAGCGACGTGTCATCAGTGAAAGTCGGAAGGCAACAGCTATCAAGAGAGCGGCCGAAGAAGCGACTCCCTGGGAACTGTCAGATTTCATCCTGCCGCACTGTACAAAACGCCAGTTAGCCACAGTGTCCGCTACGCTTGTGATGCGGAAGCTTTGGTGGACCTTAGCCACACTCCTCAGAAAAGATGCCTCTGTGTTCTTAGAATGTGTAGCACCAGTCTGCCGCAATGCAGACCTTGACTCATTCATGAGTCACCTGGTGTCTGCCTCTGACTGGCAAGGTGTTAAACAATTGCTGTGGGCTGCTGGGTCTCGGAAGCACTTGTGGCAGATAGGAGATGCCATCCTCCATAGAAGGCTTGATCCAGATGGCGTCGGAAGAGCGATGGTCTGAACTAGCCAATGAGGCACTTCAAAATGGCAGCACTTCAGTTATGGCATGGGTCGTGGAAGAAATGAGCAAGAGAGGGGGTAAGAATGAGATCCTGGTAGCTGTGGTCACCCTGTGTCCAGTTCAACAGATACCTTCTGTTGTTCAGAATGTTGTCACACGAGGTTTCACCACAGCGGCTGCCAAATTGCTGTCCCGATTTGCTGCTCAGTCAGTTGAAAGTTGGGCTAAATCTAACAAAAGGATGGACAATACAGAAAAGACATTTTTGGCTTTGGTAGACAAATGTCCTGTTGGTTTGAAAACCGGCGCGGAGCTACTGTTTGAGGTACGTGAAGAAAACTCTGGCATCAGCCCACTTCATCAGCTTTTGCAAAGTCTAATTTGGAACGATCTGTCTTTCCTTCAAATAATTGCCGCTGCCTCATTTAACCAGCTGCTGTGCCAAGTGCTCTATCATTGCTTGGTTCACACAACAGTGGTGTCATTGTGTGGCGGTCTGAACACAGGGAGAAAACCCAAGACCTTTGATGTTCAAGTGCAAGAGGTAATGGAGATGATCGCGACAGAAATCAGGGCATCTGCAGATAGTCTCCCAAAGCAGACACAACGTCTCTGCACAGAACTGAAACCCCTGTTTGCAAACAACAGGGTGTCAGATCCTGTCTATGTACTGTCGGTTCTCCATGCCGTCATGAAGTGCTGCTACCACAATGGACAGTGGTCAGGCCACACGCAAACTCTCCTGTCTCTTCTGACTACAGTGCCGGTTGTACCAGAAATACAACGCACCGCTCTTGAAGTCATGCTGAAAGAGGAAAAATGGAGCATCATTCAGCATGCTGATCTGTCCTATGTGGGAGAGCAACTTCGAAGATTGTTGTTCTACTCTGCTGTGCAGCAGAAAAAGTGGAGTGTGGTCGAGCAATGGGCAGATCACTCCCTTAGTGATGATCAGCGGAGCTGGGCCCTGAAAGAGGCTGGGGAAAATAAACGGTGGACTGTGTGTCTACACCTGGCTGAACATGGGCTGAACGAAGAAGAACGGACACGCATCCACTCCCTCATTGCCATAAACGCAGAATGGAAAGTTGTCTCTGACATGTACAAACACGAAGCTGATATCCTCAAAGTCCAGGAACTGCTGTCCACTTCAAGTCATCCAACGGCAGAAATGGATGAGAAAGAAAAACAGCGTGAAGATAGAATGCGTAAGCTGGAGGAAGTTGGAACCAAAGTAGAGTGCAGAGCTGCCTCGCTTCAAACACTGGAGGCTGCTATAGAGCAAGGCGACTGGCAGGTAGTTCTGTTTACGTTACGGCAGGAATCTACACCGGACCAGGTGAGCCTGGCTCTGAAGGCAGCAGTAGCTAGTGAAGTGTGGAATGTGGTGAAGCAGCTGGTCAGGCTGGGAAAGCATGACAGGGATCAGCATTCCTTGTTCCTTGACATGATCAGACAGCAGCAGTGGGGGGTGTGCACAGCGATGATGACTGAACAGGCTCTGAACATACAACTGGACATGGACACTGTCCTCAAACTGATGGAGATGAACCAGTGGTCACTGCTGGCTCGGATGATGGACTGCAACGTGGACGATGCAGTCAGACGACAGGTCATGCGGCAGGCCATGTGCAGGAAGGAAGGAAGCCTGGTCAGTCGGTGCATCATGGGTCTGAATCAACCGCTGTCCGTTCAGGAAAGAGAGGACTTGTTCTACACAGCCGTCATGGGGGATACACTGCAAGCTGTCCTTCCATTAGTGGCAGAGAAAGACGATGTTGGAGTACGCCATCGGGACACAGCCGTACTACACGCCATCCATCAGCAACAGTGGGATGTTGTGGACCAGTGCCAGCTCCACCATGCTGACCTCCACAGGCGTGACAGCGAGGGGAACACACCGATGGACAGTTGGGCAGAGAGCGATGCCTGGGACAGGGTGGTGGCGCTGGCTCAGCGAGGAGGCGATCCCTCTCAGCTGGGCCGTTCAGGAGAGTCAGCAGTCCACTTGGCCATCAGACAGGGAAAATGGAAGTACGTGAAGCAGCTGATGCCACACATTACCGACCTCCATCTGTCCGCCAGCAACGATGAGGGGGATGACACGCGCACGCTGTTGGAGCTGTTGATCGACGAAGACCACGAGGACATTGTGCAGTATGCATTGCAGCAGAACAGGGACCTGTGGAAAGGTGTCAACAGCAATGGAGAGACAACTCTTCACACCCTCTGTCGAACTGGCCTACACCGCCTCCTGCCCTCTCTGTTGATGCAAGGAGTGAGCCCTTTAGCTGTGACACACAGGGGTCACACCGCGCTGTCCTATGCAGTGCTCTCAAGGGGACGCCCGTTTAAAGTGGTGGCGCGATGCATCTCTCTGGGCTTGAGTGTTCACCAGCCAGGCGTCACCCACACCATGCAGCAGCAGCAGCAGCAGCAGCAGCAGCAGCAGCAGCAGCAGCAAGCCGGGCTGGTTTCTGTCCCCCGTTCTGCTGGCAGCACTGCGGGGTCTGCCTGTCCTGACGCGGATGTTGCTGGAGTCAGGGTCCTGCTCCTTCAGCGAGTTGTTCCCCATCCTGCCAGACCTCCACCTGCTCACTGATCCTGACACTGAGGCCACATGCCCCCTGATGATGTCTTTCTTGGAAGAAGAAGATATTGTCAATTACGTGCTGAGAGACGAAACGTCAGAGTCCTTGAGGGCTAAGGTATCTTTTTATCCAGAAAATGGGGTCAAGAGAGCGGCCACATACTTGATGGAAGTGTCCACATCCCCACCGAGCCTGAAATCGTTGTGCCGTCTGACCATCAATCGCTGTCTCAAAATCAGTGGCTCCCGTGAGAATGATGTCTCACAGCTACCAGTTTCTCCTGTCTTGAAAAAGTATATCTTGTTCTCTGACCTCTCATCTCTTGGTGATGACAGCTCCACGGAAGAGGAGGGTGGTGATTTGTATAAGGAGGGGCCCTATGCCTGTCGGTATGAATCACTTTTGAGGAAAAGAAATAGACTAGGATGGTCAAACACAGCTGGCATACAATGCTTGTCTATCGTCTGTCAATGCCCATACCAGCGTTTGACAAAGTAGATTAACTCTTGGAAAAGGAAAGGGAGGTAAATACAGAGTTGCCCAGCTGAAAGGAGAAGGAACAGGAGCAACTGCAACAAAAGTTGTATTTTGTGCTCTAAATTAATGACCTCAGAATGTGGGGTATTTTTTCCCTTATAGCATGATTTGGAAATATTTCTGAGCTGTGGAAACAGTTCTGAATTAGAAAAATATTTTGGACTTTGAGAACATTTCTGAATTAGAAAAAAAAAGACCTGACCTTGCGAACATTTCTGAATTCTGAAAATATTTCTGTAGGAGCACTTCTGAGCAACAGGGATTTTTCTGAAATAGAAAAACATCTCTGAATTGGGAGTATACTTCTGAGCTGTTTGGACATATCCGAAATGTGAAAACATCTCTTGAATAGTTGAAACAGGGGGAATATTTCTGAGTCAAGAAAGCACTTTTCTAAGAAGTGGAAACACATCTGAGATGGACATAGCAATGAAAAAGCAAACAGAACATTTTTTTAAGTTGTGGGAGTATTTCTTAAGTATGGCAACCTTTTCTGTTTTGTGAGAACATTTCTTTTAATCTTGTAAACACATTTCTACAGTTTGCTGACATTTCTGACTCAGTGACTCTTTGTTTTAAATGTTACATCATGAAACGTGATGCTATCAGGCTTATTAGGTAAATCGAGAAAGTCCAGCCATGTTTAAAATGGGAGAAAAGTGTTGTCTGTACTTCATCTCATAAGATAATCTCATAGCTACCACACCTGAAAGATACAGGCACAGGCACATTGGTCAGGTAATTTATGCGGCTTCCTTAAGTTGAAGGATACAGGACTGTGTAGTGATGGACTTCCCATTATCACTGAAGCGTACATATGAGCACCAGAGCTGTCTGTATAGGCTAGTTTATCTGCATATATTAGGGTCATAGATAGGTCTGGCATTACCAGATCTATATCATTGCTATAATTATGTCAAAGTGCATAGATCTGTACATGAGATGGTCTCTGTTTTAGAACTCCTAGATGCATCATGCGGAATATGTATATATTCATAAGATTATCATTGTATTGGAACTCCTAGATCTGTACATTGCTTAATGTGGAGTATATCTTTACGAAAGAGGGTCATTTGTTTGAAATTTCCAGATGAAGTTACTGAAGCTTAATGTCCAATGGGTCTTGTGCACAGGTTTTGAACTTGCAGACACAGTGGCATACTGTCAAGTGTGCAGCGTTATGGAGTTTTGAAACTTACACAGTAGCTTAATATCGGTGTGTTTGTATACATTGGAACTTTCACACATCCAGACACAGTGACCTAATGACAGTGTGTTTGTAGATAGATCTGATCTATAGTTTTGGAACTTTGAGACATAGTGGCTTCATGTCAGTGTGTTTCTCTCTGTCTGTCTATCTATTTATCTCTCTTTATATATATCTGTCTATTTGTCTGTCTGTCTGTCTATCTATCTGTCTATTTCTCTCTCTGTGTCTATGTATCTGTCTATCTATCTTATCTGTCTGTCTGTCTTCTATCTATCTATTTATCTGTCTGTCTATCTAATTCTCTCTCTATCTTTATCTGTCTTTATATATATATATAATATATATATATATATATATATATATATATATATATATATAATATATATATATATATATATATTATATATATGTCTCTATCTATATTTGGAAGTTTCAGACACAGGAGATTAATGTCAATATGTTTGTATATATATCTTTGGAACTTGTACACACATTGGATGTATGTCAGTGTGTTTGTGTATATATAATTGAAACTTTCAGACATAGTAGCTTAATGTCAATGTATATAAAATATATATATATATATATATATATATATATATATAATATTATGAATAATAAAACATATAACACTTTGGAACTGTACAGGCATAGCTTTATGTCATTATTTTATATATATATATATATAATATATATATATATATTATATATATATATATATGCACACACATACAGAGTTAAATGTACATATACACATACAACTTTGGAACTTCCAAACACAGTAGCCTAATGTCAGTGTGTTTGAATATATATATATATACATATGTATATATACATAGATAGATAGATAGATATAGATAATTATATATCTATATCTATATATATATATCTCTCTCTCTCTCTCTCTCTCTCTCTCTCTATATATATATATATATATATATATATATACAACATTGAAACTTTCACTGACAGGAGCTAAATGACAGCGTGTTTGTGTATAATAACTTTTGAGCTTTCAGATACATTAGCTTAATGTCAAGTGTGACTGGCTATAGAGCTTCAGCACCATAGCTTATAGTCAAACGTGTCAGTGGGCAAGATTTTTAATCTTTTATTTATTTTTATTTTTATGTAGGTAAGATGATTATTGATTTTTGAGGCTGACAGGTACATTTGTGGAATGTATAGGTGTGTGTGGACGTGTGCGTGCGTGCACGCGCAAGATAATCATGATTTTAAAATCATAGATATCGGTGCTTGATGTCAAGCTGTATGTACATAAGATGTCCATTGTTTTTAAAGTTAGAAATGTCATTGCTTAGTGTCAAGTGTTCATGTATGTAAGAGGGTCATGGTTTTAAAATCGGAGATATGACTGATGAATGTCATGTGTTCATTTAAATAAGATGGTGATCGTTTTAAAGTTGGAGATGTAATTCATTAATGTCAAGTGTTCATTATATGCGAGGGTCATGGCTTTAAAATCACAGATGTAACAGATCAGTATCAAGTGTTCATGTATATTAAAGGTTCATTGTTTTATAATCACAATTCGTAAGAGGATCATAGTTTTGAAATCACAAATATAACTGATTGATGTCATGCCAAGTGTTCATTTATAGAAGAGGGTCATGGTTTTAAAATCACAAATGTAAGTGATAAATGTCAAGTGTTCATTTATATGTGAGGATCATGGTGTTAGAATCATAGATGTTGCTGTTGATGTCGTGTTCATTTATATAAGTTGATCATAGTTTTAAAATCACAGGCGTAACTGATTCATGTCAACTGTTCATTTAAATAAGAGGATCATGGCTTTAAAATCCCAGATTTTTTTCATTGATTTCAAGTGTTCATTTACATAAGAGGATCATGGCTTTAAAAACAGAGAGGTAACGGATTAAAGTCAAGTGTTCATCTAAATACAAGGGTCGTAACAGATGCAGCTGGCTAAGGTAAAGTATTCATACACGGGGACTGGACGTAAAAAAAAAAGCACGGAAGTGCTTATTCCATTATCCTCGATATAAAAGAATAACACATAAAAAATAAAATGAATAAAAATATTCATGTACATAAGAGATTTAAAATCATAAATGGAACTGATTGCATTATGTCAGGTGTGTTCCTATTTCAGATATAATTCTTTAAAAAAAAAAAGAAGATAATCATAATTCTGAAACTCCCAGACCTAAGCGCTTTGCGCTCACTGTATTACGTACATAACGTACTTTCAGAACTCCCTGAGATAATCACTTTAAACTTTCTTGGTGTGTAAACACACAAGATGGCCGTAGTTTTGGAACAACAGTACACAGCTACACAGCGTAGGTCAGTTTTGTGTGTGGAAGAAAAGAAAAAACCCCAGTTACAAATATTTAGCAATATCTTTATATCATGTATATTATGTGTTCTGTGACTGTAATGTCTTTGAAACATCCCCTCACGGTTGCTTTGGTGCCATATTATATGTTTATCTTGATATAGAAGCAGATGTTGTTGTTGTTGTTGTTATTGTTTTAGAGGAAGCATTATTACACTGGTGTGGTGTCTTGCATGTCTATGTCCTCCAGAGAACCAAACACTGTTAGAGCTTTTCTGATACCTGAAATTGTATATATGTATATTGTAAGTGGATTGTGGTCTAGAGGTAAGGCGCCTGCCTAGAAAGCGAAAAGTCTGGGTTGGAAGTGTGCGTGGTTTGATCCCCGTTTAGGCCCGAAACTTTTCCCCCATCTGTTAGACCAGGAGTGGTGGTTTGGGCGCTAGTGAGACGATAAACCAAGGTCCCGTGTGTTACACAATAATTATTTAGGCGCACAAAGAAGAACCCCTGGCTACAAGAGAGTTGTCCCTGGCAAAATTCTGTAGAAAAAGCTACTCTGTAGGGAAACAAATTCAGCTGAAGACAGGGGGAAAAAAAGGGTGGCGCTGCTCTTGTGGCGACGCGCACTCTTCCCGGGGAGAGCAGCCCAAATTTCATGCAAAGAAATCTTCTGTGACTTAAAGTGGTATAAAAAATAAAATAAAATAGACACACTCTTTTACGATGTTTTGTCAATGTTGTCACTAATGTAACATTTTCTTTGGTTCTTTCCTTTTTTTCCTGTCCCTGGTTGTTCTACCCAGGTTTCCAATTCCAATATGTAAGCTTAATATTGTTTTAGTGATACCAAAAACAAAAAACACCCCCCTACCATCCACCAATTTTTTTTAAACCCTATATGGTATTTTCTGAAATTTATGTACACATTAAAGACACACAGTAATTGTCAAAATGATTAACAGGAATTTTGCTTTTTGATTGGGAATATGTCTGTCTCTGTCTTCTTTTTAAGTGTAGAGTAATGTAACTGTGCTTTTTGGAACACTTTTATGAGGTTGTGGTAAGTGTTTATCTGCCTGATTTTTGTCTATGTTTCTAAACTCTGCTAGATTTATATGGTGTGTGTGCGCGCGCCTGTGTGTGTGTGTGTGTGTGTGTGTGTGTGTGTGTGTGTGTGTGTGTGTTGTGAGATACACGTTTGTGTTGAGCATACATATTACGTACATTTGCTATAGAATACCCATGTATAAGTGCACTCAAAACTGTCAATACGAATTGTGTACTTTTATCTTTATTGTTTAGCATTTCTAGTTTTGTGTTTTGTAGGGGAAAATGACAATGCCTGGTTTAGCACTAGATGTATATATACTCCAGACATCATTTGTTATCGTTTACTAGATCTAGAAGGCACATTGTATATATAACAAGATACACATTCCAAAGTGTAAAGATTTTTAGTACATATTGCCAAAATCCCGACACATTACATACATTTGAGTGCACAAACACAGCCTGTTTAGAAACAAAAGTGAAAGAGGAACCCAAAGTTATTTTTCCAGGAATTTGTGAACATTTCTGTGAACTGTTTACATAGAAAGAAAAACCAAAAGTTCTTTTTCCAGGAATTCTTGAGCATTTCTGTGAACTGTTTGCATTCTTAAAGCAGCATGCTTATACATTAGGGTCAGCATGCCACAATACTGCCTGGAAAATTGTTTGTGTCTTGTACCACACATACAAAGACAAAACAGATGTAAGTAATGTATTTTTATCGGTTATTTCAAGTTGTAATTGTTGACAACTTTTTCTTCTTCTCTTCTTTCTACATAGAATGTCTGAAAATGTAATGTACAAAGAAAGCAGGTGTTGTTTTTTAAATAACAGATTTCATTATCCCCTCTCTCTCTCCTCTCTCCTCTCTCTCCTCTCTCTACATCTCCTACACACACACACACACACACACACACACACACACACACACATATATATATATATATATATATATATATATATATATATATATATAATATATATATATATATATATATATATATATATATATATATATATAAGAGAGATACATTGATATTGATATCAATACACACTGATTAATGTCACAGATATGGATGACCGATCATACACTTAGCTTCAGTACAGTCCCCCAGTTCACTCAGCTGTAAATTGGTTCCTGCACTCTTTAGGAAGGGAGGAAGAGGAGACGGGTGCTGCCCCCCAGATGCTGGTCCCTAGAGAAGCTGAGGACCCTGACACCTCACTCTCCAACAACTGCACAGGTTATGGGAACATCTTTGCCTTTACAGATAAAGGCAGTTTGTTGGTATTGGTATTATTGAAAAGTATTGGGGACGGGATAGCTCAGTGGTCGGAGCACTCGCTTTCCCCCAGCCAAGTTAAGCAGCGTCGAGCGTGGTTACCAGTTGGATGGGTGACCGTTTGCGCGCCTTGGCTTCAGTACAGTTCCCCCAGTTCACCCAGCTGTAAATGGGTACCTGCCCTCTTTAGGGTCAGGGAAGGTAAAGCAGCGAGGGAGAGGAGATGGGCGCCGCCATCAATATGCTGGCCCTAGAGAAGTGAGGTCTCTGACGCCTGGCTCCCCTACGACCTTATAGGTCATGGGACTCCTTTACCTTATCCTTTACTATTGGTGTGAGAAGAAGACAAGGATCATGAGTGAAAATCAAGGCCAGTCATAACATACTGGATAAATATATGGTCTGGGTTGAATGGCGCTGACCTGTACAATAATATGACATCACCAACTCAAAAAGGAACCACGTTGTTGTTGTTGTGGTTGTTATTACTTTTGAATCTATAATATGCTGGATTGTGGTTACACAATTTATGACATCACATTTCAGAAGTGAAACCAAGTTGTTGTTTGATCGTAAATCTTGAATTATAAAAATGTCATTTCTTACACCATGTGTAGAATCATAGACCAGTAGAAACAGCTTTTGCTTGTAAATTTGGCTAGAAAATTCCTCTTCTTCACACCCATTGTTGGGCTGCGGTGAACCTTTCAAATATCTACTCATTCTCCCTCCCTCCATTCATCTTTGCCTATTTTCCTAGCGCTTTTTTTTTCTCGCTGTGGGATGGGGGATGAACAAACCTTTCCATTCCGCAGTATGACGTACGCGTTCATTACATCATTGCCTTTTCCTGCGTTTTTCTTCCCGGCTGACCTGAGGTTGCCACAATAAGGCCGTTGCCATTAGCCAGATGAAGAGCGTACCGTTCGGTAACAATCATTTTTCTATTATTCCTCGGCTAACCCGAGGTTCAACCAAGTAATTTGCGGTTAAATCCGGTTTTGGTTTAATTTGGCCCAGCCATGAAGGTAGTCGTACTCCAACTTCGGGAATAATCTCTAACAAAATATACAAAGGGCGGTGTTTTGTACCCACTATAAAACATACAGAAGAAGATTTGTTTCTAATACTGTTGAATTTATAAAAGGCAATATTTCTTATAAAAATTGAGTCTAGTAAAGGTGTTCCATAACCTATGTAGGTGTAAGGGAGCGAGGTGTCAGAGACTTCACCTTCTCCAGGGGCCAGCATATTGAGGGCGGCGCCCATCTCCTCTCCCCTCGCTGCTTTACCTTCCCTGACCCTAAAGAGGGCAGGTACCCAATTACAGCTGGGTAAACTGGGGGACTGTACCGAAGCCAAGGCGCGTAAACGGTCACCCATCCAAATGGTAACCACGTTCGAAGCTGCTTAACCTTAGCTGGGGGGAAAGCGAGTGCTCTGACCACTGAGGTATCGCGTCCCCTAATACTGAATATACAACAGGCCATGTTTTTCATACAGTCACCCTCTGATATACAAAAGGTCGATGTTTCTAAGCCGCTACTGATTACATCGAAAGGCTATATCTCCACGCACTGACTGACTAAAATAGAAGGCAACATTTCTAGTCATTATATAGAATATAGAGACATATTTTTTGTTTCCGGCCAGTTCTGAAATTCTACAACTAGAAGACACCACAATGACGACAATGCCTTGGTGACGTCAGTGTGGGGGTGGGGTTAACCCATCATCGATGACGTCAAACGTAAGGAGACGGATGCCAGGGGTTGCGTCGCATAGTGTTGGATTGCCAGATCATTTCGTATGGGTAGGGGATGTCTGGTTTGCTGACTTCATCCAGTTCTTTCATCTGGGGATCAAACATTGATTGATTGAAATATATATATATATATATATATATATATATATATAAGAGAGAGAGAGAGAGAGAGAGAGAGAGAGAGAGAGAGAGAGTATACATGCTGGCGGCAGTATGTATAAGACAGACAGACACATTTCAGACAGACAGATCCGATAAAGAAAAAGATGGCTGAATAAAAAGAGACAGAAAGTAAAATTGGCTTGTATCTAATAAAAGGTAAAGGTGTCCCCATAACCTATGTGGTCGTAGGGGAGCGAGGCGTCAGAGACCTCAGCTTCTCTAGGGACCAGCATATTGAGGCGGCGCCCATCTCCTCTCCCTCACTGCTTTACCTTCCCTGACCCTAAAGAGGTAGGTACCCATTTACAGCTGGGTGAACTGGGGGACTGTACTGAAGCCAAGGCGCGCAAACTGTCACCCATCCAAGTGGTAACCATGCTCGATGCTGCTTAAACCTTAGCTGGGGGAAAGCGAGTGCTTTGACCACTGAGCTATCCCGTCCCCTTGTATCCAATACGCAAGACAAAAGTGCCTGCACATCGATGTTGCGGAAACATGTGGGGGAGTATGTCAGATATTATGTGTTGTTTGCACACAGAGAGCATAATGAAGAAAATGATCGGTGGTCTGGAGGTAACGCGCCTGCCTAGAAAGCGAAAAGTCCGGGTTAGAAGTGTGCGGTTGTTCGCTCCCCGTTTGGGCCCCAAACTCCCCCCCCCCCCTCCCCCCAATCAAGCCAAGTCAAATTATTACTTCCAGATGGTACATTGAATAAGCGGGGCATTTGCTTTTCTTCATCAAGCCATCTATCTAGGAACAAAAACAAGTTGATCAATAATATCTATTAGATAAAATCCATTAAACCATGAGTGGTGGTCAGGGTGCTTGTCTTTCGGATGAGACAATAAACCGAGGTCCCGCGTGTTACACATATTTAGCACACATACAAAAAACCCCACAACATCAAGAGAATTGTCCCTGGCAAAATTCTGTAGAAAAAAGCCACTCTAATAGGAAAACAAATACAGTTGCAGACAGGAAAAAAAATAATGGGTGGCGCTGCTCTTGTGGCGACACGCTCTCTCTCCCCGGGGAGGGAGAGCAGCCCGAGTTTCACGCAGAGAAATATGCCCGTGGCTTAAAGTGGTTTGAAAAGGGAAAAAAATAATAAAAATAATGTGTGATTTTGTATGGAGCTGTAAGCTCTCTGATCAGACATGTATGTGATTCCTTCTTTTATCCTTGAGATGGATCGTGTCATCCTTGGCTTGACTCAATGTCTCTGTGTTCAGGTGATACAGTATTTGGAAATGGGATAGGAAACAAAGATTTCAGGTCAGGCTGTGTTACGGTCTGTCCTTGTAGTAAAGTTACATGTACCAAGACATTATTTTATAAAACACCTGGAAAAACGCTGACAAAAATAAGAATGTATACATATATGGAACAATATCATTACAGATGTGAGTGTATATAAGGGTGTGTGTGTATGTATTTTTAATTGCACGCACTTATAATATCATTATTTTAAAAAGCATGCACTTGTATGATCTACAAACACACACTACTCTATGCGCCCCCCTCACACACACACACACACACACCCACACACCCACACACCCACACCCACCCACCCACACCCACAAACTCACCCGCCCACCCATACCCTCCTCCCCCCACACTACACCAAACACTTGTCCCCCACCCCCACTGACACACCCACACACACTCACCCACCCACCCAACTACACACCCCCACCCGCCCACACTACACACACTACAAACACACACATATTCACCCACTCACCCTCCCCCCTCTCAACACACACCCCACCCCACCCCCACTCAACAATACCCCAACACCACCACGATCACACACCCACTCCCACACCCCACACCCCCCACCCCCTCCCCTCCCCACACAACACACACACACCAAAACCCCCCCCCTCACAAAAGTGAGCACACACACCGCACACACAAACACATACACACAAACACACACCATACCCAAACACCCACACACCCCAAAAACCACCCAAACACACACACACACACATGCACGCACACGCACAACACACACTAACACACACACACACCACCCAAACACACACACAGACACACCAAAACACACACACACACACACAAACACACCCACACCCAAACCACACACTCACCCCCCTACACCCCCCTCACACACACCCACAAACACCCCCCCACCCCACCCACACACACACAAACACCCCCCCACCCCCCCCCCCACACACACACACAACCAAACACACACACAAACACCCCCCCACACACACACACAAACACACCCCCCCACACACACACACACAAACACCCCCCCCCCCCACCACACACACAACCAAACACACACACACCACAACAACACCCCCCCCCCCCCACACACACACACACCCACACACACCCCCCCCCACACACACCACACAAACCAACCCCCCCCACTACACACAACACACACACCAAACACACACACACACACAACCTCCCCCCCCCCCCCCCACACACACACACAACACCCCCCCACCCCCCCCCCACACAAACACCCCCCCCACACACACACACAAACACCCCCCCCCCCCACCCCCACACACCCCCACAACCAAACCACACACACACACACAAAAAACCCCCCACACACACACACACACCCCCACAAACCCCAAACCACCCCACCCCCCCCACACACACAACACAAACACCACCCCCCCTCCCCCCCCCACACACACACAACAACACACCACCCCCCCCCACCCACACACACCACAAACAACCCCCCCCACACACACACACCCCCCCCACCCACACACACAAACACCCCCCCCCCCCACACACACAAAAACACCACCCACCCCCACTCACACACACACACACACAACACACCACCCCCCACCCCCCCCCCCCCCCCACCACCCCCAAACACCCCCCACACCCACCAACCCCCCCCCACCACCACCCCCCCCCCCCCCCCCCCACCACACACCCCCCCCCCCCCCCACCCCCCCCCCCCCCCCCCCCCCCCCCCCCCCCCCCCCCCCCCCCCCCCCCCCCCCCCCCCCCCCCCCCCCCCCCCCCCCCCCCCCCCCCCCCCCCCCCCCCCCCCCCCCCCCCCCCCCCCCCACCCCCCCCCCCCCCACCCCCCCCCCCCCCCCCCCCCCCCCCCCCCCCCCCCCACACCCAACCCCCCCCCCCCCCCCCCCCCCCCCCCCCCCCCACACCAAAACCCCCCCCCCACACACCCCCCCCCCCCACACACACAAAAACACCCCCCCCCCCCCCCCCCAACCACCCAACACCCCCCCACCCCCCCCCCCCCCCCCAACCCCACCCCCCCCCCCCCCAACCCCCCCCCCCCCCCCTCCCAACCAAACACACACACACACACAACAACCCCCCCCCCACACACACCCCCACCCCCCCCCCCCCACACACACAAACACCACCCCCCCCCCCCCCCCCACACCAAACACCACCCCCCCCCCCCCCCACCCCCACCACAAACACCACCCCCCCCCCCACCCCCACCACACAACCAAGCACACCCCCCCACACACAACCACCCCCCCCCCCCCCCCACACAAACACCCCCCCCCCACCACACACACACCAACACCACCCCACCCCCCCCCACACACACACCAACCACCACGACACCCCCCCCCACCACCCACCACACCACACCCACAAACACACGACACCCCCCCCCGCCAACACAACCCCCACCAACACACAACACAACACCCACCCCCCCACCCTCCCCCCAATCCACACCCACCACCATCCCCCCCCCCCACCCAACACAACATCACAACAAACAACCCCATCCCCACACAACCACACACAACACACCCCATCACACACACACACACAAACACCCCCCCCCCCCACATACACACACCCAACACACACAACACACCAACCCCACCACCCCCAAACACACACACACAAACACACCACCCCACCCCACACCCCACACAACACAAACACCACCCCCCTCCACCCCACAAAATACACACACAAACCCCCCCCCACACACACACACACAAACACCAACCCCCCCCCCCACCACACACACAACACACCCCCCCCCCACCCACACACACACAACACCAAACCCACACACACACAACACACAAACACCCCCCCCCCACCCACACACACACACTCCCCACCACACCCCCCCACACACACACACACAAACACCACCCCCCCCCCCCCCCACACACACTACCAACCACAAAACCACCCCCCACCCAAACACCCCCCCCCCACACACACACAAACACCACCCACAAACACAACACACACAACACAAACCCCACCCCACACACACACAACACAAACACTCCCCCCCCCACACACACACACACCAAACACCACCCCCCACTACACACACACACACAACCAAACACACCACTCCACACACACAAACACACACCCCCCCCCACCACACAACACAACAACCCCCCCACCACACACCACACACCACCAAACACACACCACACAACAAACAACCACCCCCCCCCCCCCACACACACACACCCCCACTAACACACACACACAAACACCCCACCACCCCCACCCCCCACCCCACACACACACACCACCCCCCCCCCCCCCACCACCACACACAATACCACCACCCACCCCACACACAACACACCCCCCCACACCCCCCCCCCCCACACAAAACACACAACACCCCACCACCCACCACCCCCACACAAACACCACCCCCCCACCCCCCCCCCCACAAAACACACAACACCACACCCCCCCCCCCCCACACACACACACACAACACCCCCCCCCCCACACACACACACACACAAACACCACCCCCCCCCCTCACACACCACACACACAAACACCACCCCCCCCCCCCCCCCCACACCACACAACCAAACACACACATACACCACACAAACACCCCCCCCCCCCCAAACACACACACAAACACACCCCACCCCCCCCCACACACACACAAACACCCCCCCCCACACACACACACAAACACCCCCCCCCCCCCACACCCACCACACAAACACCCCCCCCCCCCCCCCACACACACACACACCACCCCCCCCCCCCCCACCCACACACACAACACCACCACCCCCCCCCACACACACACGCACACGCCCCCCCCCCCCCACACAACACACACACACCACCCCACCACCCCCCCCCCCCCCCCACACACACACAAACACCACCACCCCCCCCCCCCCCCCACCACACACACACACACACACACACGCACACCCCCCCCCCACACCACACACAACAAACACACACCAACCACAACACACACACACAACACACACACACACATCTCTATCTCTCTCCACCTCTTGCTCAGTCAGGGTCCAGCCGTTAGCGGCGGCCATGTTGTCATCCAGCTGGTGCAGTTTGGTGGCTCCGATGATCACCGAGGACACCACCGGCTTCTGCAGCAGCCACCTCAGAGACACCTGGGCCACCGACCTCCCTGATCAACCCGTCAACCCGTCAGCCCATCAATCAGTCAATCAATCCATCAATCAGTCCATCAATCAGTCCATCAATTAATCCCTCAACCCAGCCAGCCAGTCATCCAGCAATCAAGCCATCCATCCATCCATCCATAAAAATCAATCAGTCCATCAATTCATCCATCTATCAATCCATCCATCCATCGATCTATCAACCCATCCATCGATCTATCAACCCATCAATCAGGTTCTCGATCCATTCATCAATCCATCCATCTATACATCCATAAAAAATCAATCAATCAATCAATCAATTAATCTATCAAACAAAAAAAATCAATCAATTAATCAATCAATCAATCTATCCATGAATCATTTTGGTGGATCCGACGATCAACCTTTAACTTTGGCGATTTTCTTCACTGTGTCAAGTGCGGTCCAGTGTTAATGAATGAATGAAGGAAGGAAGGAAGGAAGGAAGAAAGGAAGAAAGAAAGGAATCACTCAATCAATCCATCCATCAGTCTAACCCACCTTTAGCCGTGGCGATCCTCTCCACCGTGTCGACCGTGCTCCAGTGTTAATAAATACATGTATAAATGATGATCAAATCAAACAATCACTCACTCACTCAATCAATCAATCCATCCACCAGTCTAACCTACCTTTGGCTGTGGCGATCTTCTCCACAGTGTCCAGTGTGCTCCAGTGTTAATAAATGACTCACTGACTCCCTCACTGACTCAATCATTCACTCAAATCACTCAATCAATCACTCAGTCTAACCCACCTTTAGCTGTGGCGATCTTGACCACAGTGTCCAGCATGCTCCAGTGTTAAATCATTCACTGACTCCCTCACTGACTGACTCAATCCATCCACCAGTCTAACCCACCTTTAGCCGTGGCGATCCTCTCCACAGTGTCCAGTGTGGTCCAGTGTTAATGAAGGAAGGAATCAATCCATCAATCACTCAATCAATCACTCAGTCTAACCCACCTTTAGCTGTGGCGATCTTCTCCACTGTGTCCAGTGTGGTCCAGTGTTAATGAAGGAAGGAAGGAAGGAATCAATCAGTCAATCACTCAATCCATCCACCAGTCTAACCCACCTCTAGCTGTGGCGATCTTCTCCACTGTGTCCAGTGTGCTCCAGTGTTGCGGCTTGTCAACGGCGGACCAGGATGGCGCTGACTGCACCTCCATGGCCTCGATGGGCGCAGACCACCCCAGACGTCCCTCCCGAGGCATCTGGCCTCGCTGCACTTTGCCCGTGAGAAAGCCCCTGTTGAACACAGGTGTAGGGGGCAGGGGGGGGGGGTAGCCTGGTGGTTAGAGCGATGCGTTCGTGATCTTCTGACCACCGGGTTCGAATCTCGTTCAAGAGGATTTTTCCCCATCACATCAGTGCCGACTCCACTCTCCGCAAAAAGTCCTTCGTGTGAGACTATAAACCGAGGTCCCGTGTGCGAACGCACGCAGAAGATCTTTCGCACAGTTTAAAACCCGTTTCGCTTTACGGAAGAGTAGGCCATTGTGTGCCGGTGGGAACGGACGACAAAATTGACAAAACTACAAACACACAAAGACTGGTTGAGAAAAAAAAGCGCATGAGTGCTTATTCTGTAATCCTCGAAATAAAAGAATCTTTTTTAAAAGTCCACTCCAATCATAATATATTGTTATCACTGTCTACCTCGGACTTGGGCACGGGATAGCTCAGTGGTCAGAACACTCGCTTTCCTTCAGCTAAGGTTAAGCAGCGTCGAGCGTGGTTACCACTTGGATGGGTGACCGTTTGCCCGCCTTGGCTTCAGAACAGTACCCCCAGTTCACCCAGCTGTAAATGGGTACCTACCCTCTTTAGGGTCAGGGAAGGTAAAGCAGCGAGGGAGAGGAGATGGGCGCCGCTCTCAATATGCTGGCCCCTAGAGAAGTGAGGTCTCTGATGCCTCGCTCCCCTACGACCTTATAGGTTAAGGGACACATCTACCTTTACCTTCTTTTTTTAAAAATACCGGCCTCACACTCTGAACAGTTCATTCCTAGCATAATTAGAATTGTCTATCGCGCTGTCAGACTGCCAACAGGACTGTGTGGGCGTTTGTTTTGTGTGCCCAAAACTCCCCCTCCCCCCTCCCACCCCCATCTATTAGAACCGTGAGTGATGGTCTGGCTGCTAGTATTTCGGATGAGACGATAAACCGAGGTGCAACACGCATTCAGCGCACGTAAAAGAACCCAGGGAGACAAGAGAGTATATCCCTGACAAAAGTCTGTGTGTACAAAGGAAAAGCCGCTATGATAGAAAAACAAATACATATGCAGATGGGAAGAGAAGAGAAAAAAAGTGGGTGGCACTACTCTTGTGGCGACGAGCGCTCTCCCCGGAGAGAGAGAGAGAGAGAGAGAGAGAGAGAGAGAGAGAGAGAGAGAGAGAGAGAGAGAGAGAGAAAAGAGAGAGAGAGAGAGAGAGAGAGAGGAGAGAGAGAGAGAGAGAGAGAGAGAGAGAGAGAGAGCGCGAGGGAGCAGCCTCAATGTCAGGAAAAGAAACCTGCCATGACTTAAAGTAGTATGTAATACAACACAATACAATACAAAACACCACACGATACCACACCCCGCTACACCATCCCACCCCACACTCACCCCACACCACACCCCCTACTACTACACCACCCCATCCAACCCACCACACACCACACCACACCAATACCACACCACCCCATCCCACCCCACACCCCAACACACCACATCTCACCACCCCACTGCATCACACCACACACCCACCCACCAACACTACACCACACCACACCACACCACACCTACAACACACCAACTTCACCCCACCCCAGCCCTGGCTCACCCTTTAAGAGGACTCCAGGGTAGCACTCCCACCCCGTTCAGCTTGCACACCTGGAAAGGCTCCAGCTCGGAACTGCGGCTGACCAGGTTGTACTGTTGCTGCACACCACATTAACCACATTACACCACACCACACCACATCACATCCACACCACATTACACCACACCCCATTACACCACACCACATCCACACCACATTACACACCACACCACATTACACTATACCACATCACACCACACCACATTACACCACACCACATCACACCACACCACATTACACCACACCACATCACACCACATCAAACCATACCACAGCACACCACATTATACCACATCCACCACACCACATTACACCACATCACACCACACCAAACCATACCACAGCACACCACACCACATCACACCAAACCATACCACAGCACACCACATCACATCACACCACACCATGCCACACCCCACCCCACTACACCACATCACACCACACCACACCGCACCACATCACACCACACCGCACCACATCACACCATACCACACCACCTTACCCCACCCCATTACACCACACCACACCACATCACACCACACCATACCACACATCACAACCACACCATACCACACCACAAATCACCACACCATATCACACCACACCACCCCACATCAATTCACACCACACACATCACATCACCCCACCCATACCATATCACACCACGCCACGCCACGCCACACCACCCCACACCACACCACACCACATCACACCACACTACACCTTACCTCCCTCCTTTCTTCCATCACCAACAATGACATTGTCAGCAGCAGCAGCAGCAGCAGTAATAGTAGTAGTAGTAGGAGGAGGAGGAGGAGGAGAGTAGTAAAAGGAGAAGGAGGAGGAGTAGAAGTAGTAGTAGTAGTAGTAGTAGTAGTAGTAGTAGTAGTAGTAGTAGTAGTAGTAGGATCATCATCATCATCACAGCAGCAGCAGCAGCAGCAGCAGCAGCAGCAGCATTCTCATCATCATAGTCATCATCATCATCACCACCACTATCGTCATCATTATCATCATCAACAGCATTACCATTACAATGATCACCATCATCAGCACCCCAACTACCATCATCATTATCGTCGTCATCGTCATCATCATCTCCGCTGACAGTCAATCATCGTCATCATAACCATCATCACATCCACTGATCATTCAGCAAGGTCAGTTACACGCACCTATAATCATGCTCTAGGGGGACGGCATAGCTCAGTGGTCAGAGCACTCGCTTTCCCCAAGCTAAGGTTTAAGCAGCATTGGGCGTTGTTACAAATTGGACGGGTGACCGTTTGCTCGCCTTGGCTTCAGTACAGTCCCCCAGTCCCCACAGCTGTAAATGGGTACCTGCCCTCTTTAGGGTCAGGGAAGGTAAAGCAACGAGATGGGCGCCGCCCTCAATATGCTGGCCCCTGGAGAAGCTGAGGTCTCTGATGCCTCGCTCCCCAACGACCACATAGGTTATGGGGACACCTTTACCTTTACATTAGAAGATAGTCCAGAGGTAAGGCACATGTCTAACCAGCCTCCTCTCCAGCTCCACCCCCAAAACCCCAACCCGCCCCTCTCCCCTGCCAACACTGGCCCCAGCTGAGGGACTGACCTGCAGGGACACGAAGGGGCTGAAGCCCATGTGTCTGGTCAGGTCCACAATCTTCTGCATCTGCCAGCCGCTGACGTTGCTGGCGCCCAGGTAGCGCACCTTGCCACACCTCACCAGGTCCTCCAGAGCCCTCAGCGTCTCCTCCAGCGGAACTGCGTCATCCCAGAGGTGGATCTGACGTCACGCGACACAGGAAGTGACGTGGATGGCCAAGTCAGACATTACAAGGTTGTTGTTTTTAAGGCAACGTATACACAGGAAGGGACGTGATTGCAAAGTCAGATATTAAAGGTTTTTTGGATACAGCATACACATGAAGTAAAGTGTGTGTGTATTTATGTATGTGTTTATTTATTCTTTTATTTCGAGGATAATGTGTGTGTATTTATGTATGTGTTTATTTATTCTTTTATTTTGAGGATAATGTGTGTGTATGTGAGAGAGAGAGAGAGATTACGCACATTTGTGTGTCTGTGCGTGTATGTGTGTATGTGCGTGAGTACGTCCATACAATGCAAATATGGAGGCCTACTACATTCGTAGTTCAGAAATAGACAGACAGATGAACGGATAAACAAGCAAACAGGCAGACAGACAGTGAGACAGGGAGACTAAGGGTGGAAGGAGAAAGATGGAAGAGGAAAGAGACAGACAGGCACACAGACAGGCAGGGAGATAGGGAGATTAAAGGGGAGAAGGAGAAAGATGGAAAAGGAAGACAGACAAACAGACAGACACACCAACAAACAGACAGACAGGCAGACAAACAGACAGACAGACAGACCTGGTACAGATCGATGAAATCAGTCTGCAATCGCTTCAGGCTGACTTCCACACTCTGCATGACGTGGCGACGTCCCAGGCCCCTGGCGTTGACGTCAGCGGGGTCCAAGGGGAACCGCAGTTTGGTAGCGATGACAAACCGGTCCCTCTGCTGCCTGGCAACGTGGTTCAAGACCCAAGGTTTAATTCCTTTCACCCCTTTTGGGGGTATGGAGGATTGCGCCCGAATTCAACAGGAGAATAAACCTAATATCAGTACTAACAGGAACTGAAAAGCAAGAGTTCATTGCAAAATGATACACTGGCAGCCTTCAGTCTCGGAAGACTCTGGAGTTGCTGTGCTCTAGGTGTTATTCATTCTGGTACAACAGCGTCGGGTGTGGCTGGCCAGTCCCACACGGGAATGACAGACAGTGCCTATGGCAGAGGAAGGCACTGATGAAGTCTGACAATGCTGGTCTGTCTGTCTGCCTGGGCTGCAGCCTTTCTTCTCCTTTTCTTTGCCAGCTCGTGCTGCTGAGCAAGTGTATTAAAATCTCGCAAGTGTCGCAAAAATGATAAGCAAACAGTAGTGAAGACTCAAGACTATTTTTTTTAAGTATACACATTTCTTTGAAAGACACGATCTATATTTGTGAAAGACAATTGAAAGTTCAAGAAATACCTGCATATCTTATGAATTTTGAGAAAGACAGGAGAACTTTTGGAGATTTACATTTCATTAGCATGCAGAAATTATAACTGGACGATGGGTTGAAGAAAATGTTGAGGAATAAAATCTTGTCGTAAATGTTTGAAGTGGGGACATTCCATGATAAAGTGAAATTCATCCCCTAAAACAGGCATACTGCATTTTGAACATTTTCTTTCTTCCCGTGGTATAATAATTATTATTATGGAAACGTCCAACCTCAATAGGAAGCTTGTGACAACTACAACAAAATTTCATGAGTACGAAATATATACATCTGGTAGGCACATTTTTTTCCATACCAAAATCGATCTTATACTGGTGTTTTTGTAATCAAGGCATCTACTGTTAGTCCGGGGACGGGATAGCTCAGTGGTCAGAGCACTCGCTTTCCCCCAGCCAAATTAAGCAGCGTCGAGCGTGGTTACCACTTGGATGGGTGACCGTTTGCGCGTCTTGGCTTCAGTACAGTCCCCCCAGTTCACCCAGCTGTCAATGGGTGCCTGCCTCTTTAGGGTCAGGGAAGGTAAAGCTGCGAGGGAGAGGAGATGGGTGCCGGCCTCAATATGCTGGCCCTAGAGAAGTGAGGTCTCTGACGCCTCGCTGCCCTACAACTTTATAGATTATGGGACTCCTTTACCGTTTACTATTATTTCACAGCTCAGTTCTCCATTCATGAACAACATGTTCCATTAAGAAAGGTTTTCAGAACAGAATATGACACAAGGAACTACAATAGCTGACACACAGACACTGGTCTTTTTCTCAATAAATGTTGTAACACTCCACCCCACAATGAGTCGCATTGCACCAAAGGTCAGTTTGTAGTTAATGACATGTTAGTAATCTGCAATAAAAAGGATGTTCAATATCAAACAAAAATCAGATTGAAAACCGGACAATTCCGTGAAAAGTTATTACAAACTGATATGATACACTACAGGATTTGACAAAATGAGAAACCAACCAGTTTAGCATCGTAATAGGTGGTCAGAACGAGGGCTTGGATATTTCTTAAAACACGTTTTTAAAGCAAAAAGAAACAAAATTTCACCTTGATACTTCAGTACAAGGTAGAATAATGGCTATAGTTTTATAATCAATCAAAATCTCAAAATCGACAACCTGACCCCCACCTGCCTAAAATGGCTCCTAGCACAAAAAGTGGGTCAGGTGCAAAGCGGTGGTGTAGGGTATGACATATATCATACTATACCAACCACACGTCTACACAGCTGAAAGCTGGTGGAGGACAGCATCGCCTGGTGGTTAGAGCGTAGCGCATTGTGCTCGTGATCTGCTGACCTGAGTTCGATTCCCGTTCAAGGGGATGTTTATTTTCATATGGAGTTAGTATCAGTGCCGACTCCACTCTCTCCAAAAGTCCCTCGGATAAGACTAGAAACTGAGGTCCCGTGTGCGAACGTGCGTCGAACAACTTGCCTACACGTTAACACCTGTCTCGCTTTTTGGAAGAGTAGGTCACACATACACACAGACACACAGACAAACGAGGATAAGGGCAGGCTGAATAAAAGTTGTGTTAACTTAATCTTTTACCCTACAAAAAAAAAATCCCTTTGACTTGACCTGATTGATACACATACGCCCCCCCCTCCCACACACAAACACACACAACACAAATATATACCCCCCTCACATACATACATACACACACATACCCCCCTTCACACACATAATCCCCCCCACCACCACCACCATCCTCCCCCCCAACCCCACCCCTCTCAAAAAGATCACTTTGACTTGACACACATACCCCCCCCCCCCACACACACACACCCCACCAACACCACACACATACAACACAAATATATACCCCCTCACATATACATACACATACATAGACCCCCTCCCCCCTTTCACAGACACATACACCCCCCCCCCCCACCACCACCACCATCCTTCCCACCTCCTCCCAACCCCACCTCCCTCAAAAAAGATCACTTTGACTTGATACACATAATATACCCCCCTCACACACATAACCCCCACCACCAACCTCCCTCCACTCACACCCACCCTCCCCCGCCCCCACCATCATCCCCCCCTCCCCTCACCCCCCATCCACCCACCCCCCACTCACCCAGCCAGCCAGGATCCCAGTATTTTCTCTGAAGTTCCATAACCGTAAATGTTGGAAGTGTCGATGAAGTTACCTCCCCATTCCACGAATCTGTCCATCATCTGGTGAGAGGCCTCTTCAGACAGCTGTCCCGGCATCCCCTCAAACTGCAGCCATCAAATCAAATCAATTCGTCCCCTCAAACTGCAGCCATCAAATCAAATCAATTCATCCCCTCAAACTGCAGCCATCAAATCAGATCAATTCATCCCCTCAAACTGCAGCCATCAAATCAGATCAATTCATCCCCTCAAACTGCAGCCATCAAATCAAATCAATTCATCCCCTCAAACTGCAGCCATCAAATCAAATCAATTCATCCCCTCAAACAGCAGCCATCAAATCAAATCAATTCATCCCCTCAAACTGCATCCATCAAATCAGATCAATTCATCCCCTCAAACTGCATCCATCAAATCAGATCAATTCATCCCCTCAAACTGCATCCATCAAATCAGATCAATTCATCCCCTCAAACTGCATCCATCAAATCAGATCAATTCATCCCCTCAAACTGCAGCCATCAAATCAGATCAATTCATCCCCTCAAACTGCAGCCATCAAATCAGATCAATTCATCCCCTCAAGCTGCAGCCATCAAATCAGATCAATTCATCCCCTCAAACTGCAGCCATCAAATCAGATCAATTCATCCCCTCAAACTGCAGCCATCAAATCAAATCAATTCATCCCCTCAAACCGCAGCCATCAAATCAGATCAATTCATCCCCTCAAACTGCAGCCATCAAATCAAATCAATCAAATCAATCAATTAATCAAACCAACCGCGTATTCAATAACCCAATTATTCAACCAATCAATCGATCGATCAATCAAGCAAACCAAGCAATCAATCAAATCAAATCCAAGCAATCAATCAAATCAAATCCAAGCAATCAATCAACCAGATCAGTCAAACCAACCAATCGATTAATCAACCGATTGATCAATCAATTATTCATTAATCCAACAATCAATCAATCAACCAACCAATCAATCCATTATTCAATAATCCAACAATCAATTAGCCAATCAAATCAATCAACCAATCCATCCATCCATCTACCAACTCTTCAATTTTTTCCTTTAGGTCCTCAGGGTAGGGCTAGAGGTCCGAGGTAGGCTCACCAATGGTGAGATTTCTTTGCGCGTATGCGACCGATTTTTTTTTTTGGGGGGGGGGGGGTGTTTTTGCTCCACATCATGAAGGTAGCCGCATTCTGACTTCAGGGATGTATGTATGCTGGGTATGTTTGCGTTTCGGTCACCTACCCAACGCTGACGATAAGAATGACAGGATCTTGAACGTGCATGTTTGATCTTCTCCGTGTGTATATACGCGAAGGGAATGAAGGCACTGGCAGGTCTGCAATTAAAGTTGATCTGGGAGATTGTAAAAATCCCTCACCCTGACGCTGCCAGCATTCGAACCCACGACTTCATGGACCCATGGGATTGAAGTCGAACGGTCCTAACCACTCGGCCATCGTGACCGATAACCAGCCAATCAATCAATCAATTAGTCAATTAGCCAATCAATCAGTCAATCAGCCAGTCAATCAGTCAATCAGCCAGCCAAGCTGCCTGTCCTATCAACAACCACTATCTATCTATCTATCTGTCCCGTAGTCTGACGACCGTGGGGGCACCCTCAAAGACTCAGCAACCAGTTCCCTCCATTCTTCTCTCTGTTCTGCCTTTCTCAGGGTTTTGTTGAGTTCTAGGCCTGTCCATTCACTGATGTTATCCTCCCAGCTCTTCCTTGGTCTGCCTCTTCTTCTTCCTCCTTGGACAGTGCCTTGCAAAACTGTCTTTGTAATTCCTTGGGATCTTGTGACATGCCCATACCACTTAAGTTTACGCTTTTTCACGATCGTTAGAAGGTTCTCATAGGGTCCAATGGTTTGCTGGATTCTGTTATGCACGCTTTCGTTGCTTATGTGGTCTTTTGTAGGAGATGCCAAGGAGTCTCCGAAAGCATCTCATCTCCACTGCCTGTACTCTCCTCTCCAAATCTGCAGTCAGGGTCCATGATTCACAGGCATACAGAAATATGGATATGACAAGGGAGCGCATTAGTCTGATCTTGGAGATAAGTGAGATATTCTTATCTCTCCAGATGGTGTTTAGTTTTGACAAAGCTGTTATTGTCTGTGCAGTCCTGCATACTACTTCTGGCTTGGATCCCTGGTCGGATACAATGGCTCCCAGGTACTTGAAGCTTTGAACTGTTTCCAGCTTCTGGTCATTAACCCTGATATCAGTGCTAATGCCGTTGGTGTTATTAGTCATCAGTTTTGGTCTTCTCTGCACTGATTTCCATGCCGTATGTTTTGGAGGCCTTATCCAAGTGTTCTGTTAGGCTGGCAAGCTCTTTTTCTGATCCTGCTATTCCATCAATGTCATCTGCGAAGCGGAGGTTTGTGATCGTTCTGCCACCAATGCTGACTGATCCTTCATGATGTTCCAGTGCATCAGCCATGATTCTCTCAAGGAAGATGTTGAAAAGGGTGGGTGAGAGTAGACAGCCCTGCCTTACTCCAACTGTTGTTCGAAACCATTCTCCAATGTTGTTGTTGTAGTACACTGCACTGGTGGCCTCCCTGTACAGCTGTTTGATGACTCTGATCAGGTTTGCATTGATGCTGTACAAGTTCATGGTTGCCCACAAAGCTGCATGCCACACCCTGTCAAATGCCTTCTAAAATCGATAAATACGTGGTATAAGGTCTTGTTGATGTTGAAGGTACCGCTCACATAGTATTCTGAGGTTGAATATCTGTTCTGTTGTGCTGCGCCCTGCTCGGAAACCTGCTTGTTCCTCAGCAATGATGGTCTCTGCTTGTGGCTTCAGTCTATTCAATATTATCTGCAGCATGACCATTGCTTGGGTGACATATGAGGCTGATTGTGCGGTAATTATGGCATTGTTGTAGATTTCCTTTCTTGGGGAGGGTGATGATGAGCGACTGCGTCCATGGTGTTGGCCATTTTCCTGTCTGCCAGATCTGTTGCAGATTCTTAGTAGGGCGCTGATCATGGCTTCCCCTCCAGCTTGGACCAACTCAGCTGGAATGTTGTCAGCCCCTGCTGATTTCCCCTTTTTCAGCGATCTGACTGCTGTTTCCACTTCTTCTCGGAGGATAGGGTGACTGTCTGTGTCTTTGCTTTCGGTACATTAAGGACTTCTGGATCTCCTGCGGTTCTATAGTTATACAGGTCGGAGCAGTATTCTGTCCATCTGTTCAGAATATCCTGGTCGTCAGTGAGACACTTCCCATTTTTGTCTTGGATTGTTAAACCTTTTCTCTGTTTCGTGCTAGTCAGGTCTTTCACCAGCTGATATGCTTTCTTGCTATTGCTTTTCTTGATGTTCTCTTCAATGTCTTGGCACTGTTCACCGATCCATTTCTCTTTTGCCTCCGTCATGGACTTCCTGATTCTTTTGTTGACTGCCCTATATTGTTCTGCTCTTTCTTTTGTTTCATTTTTCTTTTTCTTCAACTCTCTACGCTTGTCGCATAGTTGTAGGATGTTAGGTGTGACCCATGGTTTTTTGACTGGTCGGCGTTTGCCAAGAAGCTCGTTTGCTGTTTCAGTCACTGCTGTATTGAAACTATTCGTCAGTGTATCTATGTCTGAGTCTATCACAGTGAGTGCTGCAAACTTTCCACCTATCCTTGCTTGAAAAATTTCTAATACCTCTGGGTCCTTCAGCTTCTCGAGGTCAAATTTGATCCTGATGTTGTTCCGCTTGTGGATTTTCTTTAGACGTAGTCGGAAAGTCATCATCACAAGATCATGATCACTCCCTATGTCTGCTCCTGGAAAACTTCGTGTCTGTGCGATGTTAACGCTAGACTGAAACCGTCTTTTCACCATGATGTAATCTATTTGGTTGTGGTGTTCTCCATTTGGGCTATGCCATGTCCATTTTCTGGATTTCTTGTGTGGGCCAAGTGTATTCACTAGCTGGAGGTGGTTGTTACTGGCAAACTCCAGGAGTCTCAAGCCTCTTTCATTTGATTGGTTATTACAATGTGGCCCACAAACGCCCTCCCAGTCTTTCCATGCATCTTCTCCTACTAGCAGGTTAAAAAGAAACTGCTTCAATGAAGATTACGGTTGCTTGTTTTGTATCTTCTTCTTCTTCTTCTTCTTCTCTCATTCGCTTTTTTACACCATCAGATGTGTTTGGGAGAAATAGTGGCAAGTCCTTTCCAGCTCCTCTCGTGGGCCGTACAGCTTGGTTTGCAGGGTTATCTCCGTCGGCCATACAATCTTCCTCAGGTCGTTGTATAGTGGGCATCTTTGAAGGATGTGCTGGCCAGTCTGGTTTTCTTTACCGCAGACACATAGGAAGGCAGTTTTAAACTGAGATGTAAAACCACTACTTGAATTTCGTTTGCCTTTGATGAAGAGGAGGGCGAAAAACACGCAATCCACCACACAGTCTGTTCAGACTGAGCAAGTCACACATACACAATAAAAGGTAGAGGTGTCCCCATAACCTATGAGGTGGTAGGGGAGCGAGATGGAGACCTCAGCTTCTCCAGGGGCCAGCATCTTGAGGGCGGCGCCCATCTCCTCTCCCTCACTGCTTTACCTTCCCTGACCCTAGAGAGGGCAGGTAGGTACCCATTTACAGCTGGTTGAACTGGGGGACTGTGCTGAAGCTAAGGCGCACAAAAGGTCACCCATCCACTTGGTAAACCACGTTCAGCGCTGCTTAACCTTAGCTGGGGAAAAGCGAGTGCTCTGACCACTGGGCTATCCCGTCCTCACTTCCACAATTGCAAAGTCTTTCTTTCTCTTTTTTCTTTTTAAAAAACCCGTCTCCTTTTAAATAGCTGTACTATAAAGGAGGGGACAGAATAGCTCAGCCGTCAGAGCTTCCCCAAGCTAAGGTTAAGCAGCGTCGACCGTGGTTACGAAGTGGACGGGTAATCATTTGTGCAGCCTGGCTTCAGTACAGTCCTCCAGTTCACCCATCTGTCAACGGCTACCTGCCTCTTAAGGGTCAAGAGAAGTAAAGCAGCGAGGGAGAGGAAATGGGCGCCGCCCTCAATATGCTGGCCCCTGGAGAAGCTGAGGATGGGTGACTGTTCTTGCACCTTGGAGAGGTGAGATGCCAAGAATCTTGACCCAAAAAAAGAAGATGGGCGATATCCCCACGTTGAGTTTCTGTCAGACAAAATGGTGAGGAAGACAGCTGATCACCATTCCACCATTGAAGTTAAGGTGTACAGTGCACTGGTGTTCTAAAGCAGCCTGAATATTGGAACATTACATCCCTTCTGTGTACGACATGAGCGTCTGAGAGGTTAACCAACCCCTATCAACTTGTCTGAGTGTTTTGTTTCAGTGATCAAATCGTCATCTAGGCAGGCGCCTGTGCTCTTGGTGGAACTAGTAGGGTATATCTTCAATATTTGGTAAGTTATGCCGGAAAAACGGATGCGCTGGGCCTGAATTGTCAGGCGCTTAACGGCATCCCAACGCAGTTTTTCTGTATCACAGTCAACAATAGCTGCTGCCTGAGCGTTTGATGAAGAAGAAAAAGAATTGTATGGAAAGTCATGTTGGTGACAAGTCAAGTCAAGTCAAAAACACTTTAATCCTCCCATGAAGGGCAATTACAACACTGACAGGCAGATTGATAGGTACCATTCTCTGAAAGGACACAAGAATGCTACATTTCATATTGGTATAAACATTCCTGACGTCATCCTTTCTTGGACTAGTTTTTTGTTTGTTTGTTTGTTTGTTGTTGCTGGATTTTTTTAGGGGGGGGGTGTAATTTCACCTTAAGCTGGTGACTTAAAGCAAGACGTTTTCTACAGAGTTATTTACAACTTGTCAGTCAACCATTGTATGAGTTGTACATTGCAGCTGTACCGGAATTGGATTGCACAGCTACCGGAAACAAAAACCCTGACCTCTTTTCTTTCTGTGGATCTCTAGGTCATTTGGGGCATAACGCCCTTCGGCGTCGCCCCATAGTATGGGACATTTGTTGCTTGTTTCATGAAAGTGGATCTCACATGAAGTCATGACACATTATGTGGTGTGCATATTACAAAAAAACAAGAGGGAGAAACACTTTTGAAAAAGAATACGCCCTGTCTTGCCTTGCTGAAGCAATTACTGCAATAAATAAGAAACAAAACACCCAACATGGCGTAGTATTAATGTAGGTCAGTCTTCTTAGCAATTGACAAAACTACAGGGTAGGTAGCATTGCGTTACACTGTATCAGTCTTAACGATGTGCTTTTTGCAAACAGAACACAGCTGCACGTAGTTTTTCGAGGAGAGAAAACAAACAACAAAAACGGCAAGGTATCATAGAATGTAGTATGGGATCAAGTGAATAAGGAGGCACGCTGACACGCGTGCGTGCAAATAGACAGATAGACAGACAGGCAGGCAGACACACAAACACACACACAATCTAAGCACGCCACATACGCAGACCTATATGTGCGAGCGTGTGTGTGTGTTGTTGTTTCTGTCTTCATTTGAACGTCTTGTTCATGATCTGTGTATGTTGTCCATTTTACATTCAGAACAAGAACAGAACACCTCAAAGACAGATCTAAAGCTGGTGCTCTGTGAGTACAAATGTCTGGCACAAACCAAACGTGTAACGCTGCAATGGATCCCTGCCCACTGTGGTATCCCTGGCAACGAACAGGCTGGTGATAAACTTGCCAAACAGGGAGCACAGAAAGAACAGTGTGAAAGCAGCTTCACCTTCCACGAAAAGAAGACAATCATCACATCAATGGCCTGAGCCAGAGTAGAGAAGGACGACTACCACCATCTCAAAAGAGAAGAACCAGTCCTCATTCTCAGACTCCGCACTGGGCACACACAACAGGCTAAATCACCACATGTCCACAAAGCTGAAACTCCTTCCTTCTCCCCTGTGGTAAAGAAAACCAGACTGGCGAGTACATCCTTCAGAGGTGCACGCTATACAGCGACCTGAGGAAGATTGTGTGGCCGAAGGCATTACCCCTGCAAACCGAGCTGTACGGCCCACGAGGGGAGCTGGACAGGACATGCCACTATGTTCCCCAGACACATCTGACGATGTAAAAGTAAACGAGAGAAGAAAAACTAGAAATGTCAGGTATTCTAGTGACTGTCATCATTTAGTAGGCAAAGACAAGAATATGTATGTCTATTATATTTTCTACAAGAAGGTTAAGGTAGTCGGTGTGTTATCTATCTATTTATTTATTTTATACTACTTTAAGATTTCTCTGCGTGAAATTCAGGCTGCTCTCCCCGCGGAGAGCACGTCGCCACAAGAGCAGCGCCACCCATTTTCTTTATCCCAAAAGATGTATGAGGTATTGAAATCCCATACTTCCAGCCCCTTCTCATTATCTTGTTGCGAGTGCAGCCATTCTGTGTCAATAAAAGTCTTTTGCTCCCTTAGGCTACACTCCGATAATAAAAAATTCGCACTTTTCCTTCTGTTTTTCTATGTGACTCTTATATTCATACCGCACTTACTAAGGCATCCACAGAAATAAAAACCACTTTTTGTGAAAGACTAACATCTGACTCAAAACTCGTGTGATTTTGAAAAAATTTGGAAGGTTTGAATTTTAAATTTTTCCCCAGCAAACACTGTACCCCCCCCCCCCCCCCCCCCCTAGTCCTTTGTCGTCTGCTAGCTTCCTTACCGCAATATGCACGCGCGGGGTCAACGCTGTAGGAATACAGGCAATCCTCATTTGATGATCATTTCCAACTTTCTGTGACTACCTGGTACTTCTCTATGTCCTCAATCCCCCAAAACAAGTACACAGTGCAATTTTTCATACTTAAAAAAATCTGTGAAAATCACAAAAAAATGTTCGACTCGCACTCTATACAAGATACTACATGACCGACAAATTAATACGGCTGTGCACCCTTTAGGGCAAATACAGGACAGGGTAGCCTGGTGGTTAGAACATTGCCCGCTGAGATCTGACGGCCTGGGTTGTTCGAGCCACCGCCTGTTCAAGAGGATTTTTCACCTGGACACATCAGTGCAGACTCCACTTTCCCTTAAGTCCTTCGGATGGGACTATAAACCGAAGATCCTGTGTGCGAACGCGTGCAGAACATCTTGCGCACACGTTAAAACCTGTTCCACCTTTCAGAAGAGTAGGTCTTGAGGACGGATGACAAAATGTACAAAACCGCATGCACACGCTGTATGTTGAAAGCTTATTTCATCACCCTCCAAAACAAATATTCAATAAATAAATATAATATGTTTGTCCGTCGTGTTCGATGATGACCTCCAATGCAGCAAAGGAGGCAGCTGCTGTTTCGGAAATTGGGCAGAAATTTGATTATAGTGGAGATGCCTTGTCCACAGTGCATCCCCTCTCTCTCGGCCAAGTGGGCCTACGGACAGTCGGTGTTGGAGAAAATAAATAAACATGGCCAAATGGTCTGTAAACTTTACACGCGCTGCTCATGACTATGAATCTGGGATATTATTAGGCATAGGTGAACACCATACACTGTAGTCTATTCCTTCTGGGACATATAATTATATTGCTGTATTGACTTTACGAACGATATGCTGTCTGAGCGTTCGAAGAAGAAGTAGTAGTAGTAGTAGTAGTAGTAGTAGTAGTAGGAGGAGGAGGAGGAGGAGGAGGAGGAGGAGGAGGAGTAGCAGCAGCAGCAGCAGCAGTAGATGATGATGATGATGATGATGATGATGATGATGATGAAGGAGAAGGAAAAGAAAATTAGTTTGAATATGGAAGATTAGTGGATATAGATCCAGTATCCTAATTGTATAATTTTAAGCATTTCTGAGTTTTTTGGGGGGAGAGGCATTATAAACAAAAAATTCCAAAATAAATCAACAAATAAAAGAAATGAATAATTATTCTGATGCTGCTGGTACTAATAAGAGGTAGCTTAATCAAACAAGTTTACGTAAACTAATCATGATACTAAATTCACTTATTTCAATTAAAGCGCAAGCGCGCGCACACACACACACACACACACACACACACACACACACACACCACACACACACAACACACACACACAAACTATTCTATTAAAATAATCAGATAAAGCAGCATAATTATATGAGCGGAGATTATAATGTCTGTTATTTTTGCAAGACAGCTGCCGCAAAGCAATAATGTACAAAATATTAATCACTCATGTGATTATTCTGAACACACGAAATATTATCATGGGGGGGATTGGGGGGGGGGGGGGGGGGATAGCCTGGTGGTTAGAGTCATGCGCTCGTGATCTGCTGACCCTGGTTCGAATCTCGTTCTAGAGGATTTTTTCTCTGGAGTTAACATCAGTTCCAACTCCACTCCCCCTAACAATCTTTCAGATGAGACTAGAAACCGAGGCCCCGTGTGCGAACGCATGCAGAACATCTTCCGCACACGTTAAAACCCGTTCCTCTTTTCGGAAGAGTAAGCTATTGTGTGCCGGTGGGAATGGATGACAAAATTGACAAAACTGCATACACACGGGGACTGGATGTTTAAAAAACCGCGTAAGTGCTTATTCCATTAACCTCGAAATAAATTAAATAAAATACGAGTCACGCTTTGTCCCTCTGGGGCTGTTCTACAGATAAACTAACTGTCCCTGGATGTACACTAACTGGTTGTTCGGTTTTTTTTGTTTTTTTCGTTCCTCGGCTAGAGCTCCGAGGTTCACCAATGGTGAGATTTTTGCGTATGCGACCTTTTTTTATTTTTAGGCCCGCCGTGAAGGTAGCTGCATTCCGACTTCACGGATGTATGCTGGGTATGCTTGCGTTTTTCCGTAAATGCTGACATGAATTACGGGATATTTAACGTACATATTTGATCTTCTTGCATGTTGGAACAGATGACAAAATTTACAAAACCGCATACACACGGGGATTGGATGTAAAAAAAAGCACATGAGTGCTTATTCCATTATCCTCGATATAAAAAAAATATAAAAAGTCATCTAAGCGCTTTGATTTGTTGCTTTACAAGATTCAGCGCTGTATAAATTCCATACATCATTATTATTATTATTATTATTATTATATGCATATATATCACGAAGGGAATCGAGGCACTGGCAGGTCTGCACTTGGAAGTTGACCTGCGAGATCGTAACCCCCCCCCCCCCCCCCCCCCCCTAAATTATTTATTTATTCTTTTATTTCGAGGATAATGGAATAAGCCCTCATTGCTTTTTTACACCCCAGTCGCCGTGTGTATGCAGTTTTGGCAATTTTGTCATCCGTTCCCACCGGCACACAATGGCCTACTCTTCCCAAAAGCGGAACGGGGTTTAACGTGTGCACAAGATGTTCTGCGTACGTTTGTACACGGGAGCTGGGTTTATAGTTTCATCCGAAGGACTTTTGGGGAGAGTGCAGTCTGCACTGATGTTAACTCCAGAGGAAAAATCCCCTCACACTGGATGAAGCCGCCGAGATTCGAACCCACGACTTCATAGATCCACGGGATTGAAGTCGAACGGTCTTAACCACTCGGCTATAGCCTCCGTCATGAACATTGACGGTTTGTTGCTTGCAGAGGGGGGGGGGGGGGGGGGGGGGGGGGGGGGGGGGGTAGGGGAGGGTGTCTTCAATGGCACAGCACAGAACTGGATGAAGGTTCACGCGATAAAACCCAGTTCTTGTTTTTCTCTTTGTTTTGTGTGTGTGTGTTTTTTTCCAAAACAATGCATGAACACGCCTGCCAAGGTTCCTTGTCAATCTTCCTTCACCATCACCTTCACCTATCCTGTAGTCTCGTAGACCTTTGGGGCACCACTGAAGATTTTGACAACCAGCTTCCTCCACTCCAAGTGGTCCCCTCAGCTTTCTGTAGCAAATCGTTCCACTCGAGGCCAGTCCCCTCTCTGATGTTGTCTTCTCATCGTTTTCTCTGTCTGCCTCTTCTTCGTCTCCCTCCTTGTACTGTTCCCTGTAGGACAAGTCTTGGCCAGTCCAGATGTTCGTGTGGCGTGCCCGTACCACTTTAGTTTGCGTTTTTTCGCTTGCTTGTTTGGTTGGTTGTTTTGGGTGTTGTTGGTTTGTTGTTGGTGGGTTGTTTTTTTTTACTGAAGTCAGCTCTTCATATGGTCCTATGGCGTTTTCAATGGTTGTCACTTCTTCATCAGTAATGTGATCTCTGTATGAAATACCAAGGAGTTTGCGAAAGCACATCATCTCCATTGCCTGTATCTTTATTTCGATGTTTACTGTTATGGTCCACGTTTCACATGGGTAAAAAAATAGGGACATGATCAAGGAACCCATCAGTCTGACCTTGAAGCTGATGGCGATGTTCTTGTCGTTCCAGAGGACTTTCAGTTTGGTCATTGCAGCTGTGGTCTGGGCTATCCTGGAGAGAATTTCAGGTTTTGATCTTTCGTCCTATTCTACAGCTCCCAGATATATGAAGCTAGGGGACGGTCTCAATTTTCTTGGCGTCTACTATAATGTCATGGACCTATTGGAATTGAAGTCAGTCGGTCTTAAACACTCAACTATAGCTTCAGTGGTATAACAAACTAATAATGCAATGTGCTCACATACTGATAAGTAAATGTAAAAAAAACAACAACAAACGTACTTACGAGTGGGTCGCCAAAGGTTGCTGTACCAAGACAAATATTCGACACACGAAGACCCGAATTTCCCAAGAACGCATACTGGCATTTTTGATCGTCTGCAATTTTCAACATTTTTCGAGGACTCGGTAAAAATGACTGAAGGTGATCAATCTATTCCAGAGTTCACACACCACAAAAAACCCACAAAAGATCAGCTTGAATCTGTAGAAAATGTGGCTACTCTTTATCTCGGAGATTTGAAATTGATACTGTCTGTTAATGCAGACGTGCCTATGTGTGAAATGAAGGATTCGAGTCGGCCGACTTGTAAAATGTAGGTCAGATTTGCAAAGAAAATGGAGAAAATTCGGTGTAACTGCACTTTGCTACCTGTAACAGCAGATTAAATAAGTAAAAGAGCGCTAACCCACGTTTTCGAACTGTGAATACAACTGCACTCGTGCGCTGGTATCTGAAAAGTCTATACACCAACGCTATGTATATATGAATGAGGTCATAACCTAGGTGTTTAATTAGATGCGTGCCCACACGCATGCGCAGGCAGTCAAATGCACACACACACACACTCACACACAATGTCACAGAGTGAACACAGTGTGTATGGTGGTGGTGGTGATGATGTGTGTGTGTGTGGGGGGGGGGGGGGGGGGGTTTGTGCGTGTGGGTGTGTGTGTGTGGTGGTGTGTTTATTTTTATCTCATTTATTCTTTTATATCCAGGATAAAAGCTTCATGTGCTTTTTTTTAAACACCCAGCCCACCATTTAGGTATCCGCATTCCGACTTCGGGATCAAATATTCAATTTACTGTTTTTCTCACGATTTATTTCTCTCTATTTTCTTGTCTTGTGCGTCCTGGAATCACAGGATGAAACAAAAGCCAAAGTGATATTTTACATAACATAACAGCAAAAGAACTACAGTTGGAAATTTTATTGCCTGGAAAATATTCTGAGATCATTATATCGAAGACAGTTATTTGCAATGTCACAGAGAGGACAATAGACTGTTACATGGGGGACAATATTTTAGGATGTCACAGAGTGGACAGTATTTTAGATTGTTGCATCGTGGACAAAATCTTAGAATTTCAAAGAGTGGACAATATTTTAGATTGTTGCATTGGGGAACATATTTTAGGATAGCACCAAGTGGACAGTATTTCATAAAGTCAAAGAGAGGGCACTATTTCAGAATGTCACAGAGTGGACAGTATTTCATAAAGTCACAGAGTGGACAGTATTTCAGAATGTCAGAGAGTGGATGACATTTTAGAATGTCACAGAGAGGGCACTATTTCAGAATGTCACATCATGGACAATACTTGTAGAATATCACAGGGTAGACAATAATTATTATTAGAATATCTTGGCATGGACAATCACCTCAACTTCACCTTCACCCCACCTCAGTTCTGTACACTGTGGGGGGACGCCACTGAAGACTTTACAAACAATCACAGAGTAGCGGACATCTTGGAGTTCTCAGAGTACTTCCTCCTCCTCCTCTCCTCCTCCTGCCCAAGAACAGAGTCCAGAAGGTCTCCCGGAACCTGGACCCCATGGTGAAGTACACAAAGAAGTTGAAGCTGGCGTTGACGTAGGACAGCACCTCTGTGATCCACAGACTGGTCAGGAAGAAGTTCTGGCTCCCTCCCGCCATGGTCATCTCTGGCATGAACAGGCAGATGAAGCGGGTCAGGCAGGGCGGGGCCACGCAGATGATGAACAGCACGGAATTACTGACCAGCATCTTGGTCAGCGCAACCTCACGAGCGGACAGAGAGCACGTGGTCTCTGCCGCCAAGTCACGGCCTGGTGCAGCTTCACTATGGTGATCACCGTGGATATCATCACCACTACGATCACAGCCACAGGTATGGCGCCGCCGAAGACAAAGCTGTCTAGATAATCGATCAGTTGTCGGTTACTCTGATAAAACTTTCCATTCACACCCGTTTTAAACACGGCGCCTGTCACAGGGTCGAAGACGCACCCCACGCGATACCTGAAGGCCACCAGGAAGTAGAGACCCAGCACGAGAATGTACACAGCACAGATGATGACCGTCATTGTTCGGATTCGAAGCTGAGCTTGAAATTTGAGGGGGCTGAGGACACATCGACATTTTTCGCTGGCGATGATGGCGGACAGGGCGAAAGACACGAAACAGAAACCTGTAAAACCGATCAGGTTGTGGTTGGCTACAAAGGTGACCACAGCACCGTACCTGTCCTTGGAGGTGAACTGCAGCAAGACCTGTTCCCCGTGCACGAGAATGGCAGAGATCAGGTACAACCCATCCGCCAGGGACAACGCGAAGAGACAGAGGTTCACCCGATCCTCCAAGCTCTGCTTGTAGAACACCGCCATGTTGATGACGCTAGCTGGCAAGCCAATCAGAAACAAGAAGGCCATCACGAGGTCTTTCACGTGCCGCGAACTGGATTCTATGTCTGCGCTGGCAAAGTGGTCTGGGTTGTTCCAAGGTAAGTACAGCAGAGAGTGGGGGTCTGTTGGGATGCAGGGCCGGGTAAGGGTGGTGGAGGGGGTGGTGTTTTGAAGGGCTGGTTGTAAGGGGTGGTGTGGTGGTGTGGACAGGATGGTGCCCCTTGTTGTCGTTGTGTTGTTGCCATTGTTTGCGTTCACAAAGCATAAGCAGGTGTTCAGTATATCGTCATCCAAACCTTCAGGCAAAACACGATCTGCTCACAACATACAGAAAGAAAGGAAAGGAAAGAATAAGAAAAAGAAAGAAAGGAAGGAAAGGACAGGTAAAACATGAGATTGCATAATTCGTGTCCGCCTTCGGGACATACCCAGCATGCATCCTGTGCAAGAAAACTGAGCTGCTCTGAAGTCAGAATGTGTCGGCTGAGGCCAGTGGTGAAAAGACCTCCTGCAGAGTGACAAGCACAGGAGGAGACCAGACACTACCATCCCACTCAGTAAGGGAACACTGACAAGAGAGAGAGAGATACCCGCCCCCCCCCCCCTCCCACTTCCCCAGGAAAAAAAAGAAGAAAAGAAAGAGTGAAGAAAGACATCCGTTACATAATGTGGCTACCACCATCTCAGAGAAAAGCACAAAACCTGTTAACAAGAAGTTCTTTCAACAAAAAACAAAGATTTTGAACCAAAACTAACCACAAGACAAACTGTCGATCAATGTCTCCTAGCTTAATGATTGCATCAAACCGAAATGGATCTTTACTGCAACCCCCAAAAAGAGAATCTCCCATGGAACATTCCACCACAGTCTTCGTGGATTTTTTTGAAGGAAAACGGGTGAGGCGGGACAGATGGCCTGGTGGTTAGAGCGTTGCACTCGTGATCTGACAGCCCGGGTTCGAGCCATCTCCCCCGCTCACAGGGATATTTTGCCCTGGAGTTAACATCAGTGCCGAGTCCACTCTCCCCAAAAGTCCTTCAGATGAGACTATAAACCGAGGCCCCGCGTGTCAATGCACGCAGAACATCTTGCCCACACGTTAAAACCCGTTCCACCTTACGGAAAGAGCAGGCTATTTTGTGCTGGTGGGAGACGGATGACAACATTATTTTTCAAAACCGTATGCAGATGAGGGGACGGGATAGCTCAGTGGTCGGAGCACTCGCTTTCCCCCAGCCAAGTTAAGCAGCGTCGAGCGTGGTTACCAGTTGGATGGGTGACCGTTTGGGCGCCTTGGCTTCAGTACAGTTCCCCCAGTTCACCCAGCTGTAAATGGGTACCTGCCCTCTTTAGGGTCAGGGAAGGTGAAGCAGCGAGGGAGAGGAGATGGGCGCCGCCCTCAATATGCTGGCCCTAGAGAAGTGAGGTCTCTGACGCCTCGCTCCCCTACGACCTTATAGGTTATGGGACTACTTTACCTACTTTACTATGCAGATGATGACTGGATGTAAAAAAAAAAATTTTTTTTTTTTAAAAGCACGTGAGTGCTTATTCCACCACCCTCGAAATCAAAGAATTCAAACGAAACAAAAACCATCCCCGAAGTCGGAATGCGGCTACCTTCATGGTGGTGGTGGGTGGGGGGGGGGGGGGGGGGGGGTGGGGGGGCAACCGGTCGCATACGCAAAAGTCTAATCATTGGTAAAAGCTCAGAGCTCTAGCCCAGGAACAAAAACAAACAAACAATCAGACAAAAATGAATAAAATAGATAATTTGACGCTGGTTCTGAGTGTGTGCTCAAGTTCTGACTGTGCTGTTGTTGTTGTTGTTGTTGATGATGACGATGATGATGATGATGATGATGATGATGGATGAACTTGTTTCACCTATATCAGTGTACACGCTTAGGGTTTGTCGTTGTTGCTGCTGCTGCTGTTATTGTTGTTGTGCGTTCCCCAGCTTAACACCCTGGGGGTTATCCAGAATAAATGATGCACACTTGACTCACTCACCGTCCCACCTGGGAATGAATCACGGTGAGATAGGAAGTTCACACTGCACCAGAAACTTCGCGTGTATGACTGTTTTCAAGTACCTCGCCATATAATAGTAGGCAGCCATACTCCGACTTCAGAGGATTTTTCTCCTTAACGGAGAGTGCAAGGTTGCTAGGTTAAGAGCTTGTCATGGCTGAAGGCAATCTCAACCCAGCATTTTACAACATAACAACATTTTAGTGTAGGCCTTGACAGTTAGCTGACATCAATAACTGGGGGGGACGGGATAGTCTAGTGGTCAGAACATTGCGCTCGCAATCTGACGACCCGAATTCGAATCCCGTTCAAGGGGATTTTTCCCCCCTGAAGTTAACATCAGTGCAGACTCCGCTCTCCCGAAAAGTCCTTCGGATGACACTATAAACCGAGGTCCCGTGTGCGAACGCTCGCAGAACATCTTGCGCACACGTTAAAAGCTTTTCCGCTTTTCGAAAGAGTAGGCCATTGTGTGCGGGTGGGAACAGATGGCAAAAGTTACAAAACCGCATATACACGGGGACTGGATTTTTTTTTTTTAAAAAGCACATGAGTGCTTACTCCATTATCCTCGATATAAAATTAAAAAATTATAAATTAAAATTTTTTAAAAACCCCACAGGTTTTGGCCTGGGCCAAGAATATGACAGTGCAATGAAGCAGACGATGACTGAGGCCTCTGGACTGACCATATGCTACGCACAAAGGAGCTCCTTTGTCGTGAAGCAGACGATTGTGCATAAGATAGGAATGACCAGCAGACGGTTGTGCATAAGATAGGAATGACCAGCAGACGATTGTGCATAAGATAGGAGTGACCAGCAGACGATTGTGCATAAGATAGGAGTGACCAGCAGACAATTGTGCATAAGATAGGAGTGACCAGCAGACGATTGTGCATAAGATAGGAGCGACCAGCAGACGATTGTGCATAAGATAGGAGTGACCAGCAGACGGTTGTGCATAAGATAGGAGTGACCAGCAGACAATTGTGCATAAGAGGAGTGACCAGCAGACGATCTCCTCAGGACGTCCTTTTTTTTCTGACGGACGCTGTTAGCCGAGTGGTGAAGACCGTTCGACTTCAATCCTTGTTATAGGTCCGTGAAGTCGTGGGTTCGAATCTCAGCGGCGTCTGGGGAATTAAGGGTAAGGGATTATTTTTTTAAACCATTTCTCAGGTCAACTTCAAGTGCAGACATGCCAGTGCCTTAATTCCCTTCGTGGATATATATATATATATATATATATATATATATATATATATATATATATATATATATATATATATATATATATATATATATACGGGGTTACGGAAATACAAACATGCCAAGTATACATCCCCGAAGTCGGAATGCAGATACCTTTACGATAGGCAAAAAAGAAAACCCCAGTCGCATACGCAAACTCTCACCATTGGTGAACCTTGGAGCTCTACCCCAGGAACAAAAAAATATGTTTTTTTGAATCCCCAAAGCAGCTGTAGCTAACGTCTCCGGTTTGGGCCAATCCAATCCAATCCAATCCAATCCTGTCATTAATAATTATGTGACCCTCCACCTCAGAGCAGGGGACGGGATAGCTCAGTGGTTAGAACACTCGCTTTCCCCCAGCCAAGGTTAAAGCAGTATCGAGCGTGGTTAGTTACCACTTGGATGGGTGACCGTTTGCGCGCCTTGGCTTCAGCACACTCCCCCAGTTCACCCAGCTGTAAATGGGTACCTGCCCTCTTTAGGGTCAGGGAAGGTAAAGCAGTGAGGGAGAGGAGATGGGCGCCGCCCTCAATATGCTGGCCCCTGGAGAAGCTGAGGTCTCTGATGCCTCGCTTCCCTAGGACCACATAGGTTATGGGACACCTTTACCTTTACCGTTTTACAATTTCTGAGCAAGGACCATAGCATGGTAGTTCTTCAGAGAAGAAGAAAAGGCCAGAGTGCTACTTTTCCACTTTTCCTTCTGGTTTCCTATATTACTCTTGCTTTCATACCGCACGTACTAAGACACCTACAGATTTTTTAAAATGAAAAAACACTTTTTTGGTAAAAGACTAGCCACTGACTCAAAACTCGTGTGATCTGGCACAAATTTGATAGGCTTGAATTTTTTGTTGTTTTTTCAGCAAACACTGTACGCCCATTGTCGTCTGCTAACTTCCTAACCGCAATATGCATGCACAGGGTCAACACTGTCAGAACACAAGCAATCCTCATGTGATGATCATTTCCAACTTCCTCGTGACTACCCGGTATTGCTCTATGTCCCCCAATACCCCCAAAAAATAACAGGTACGCAGTGCAATTTTTTCAGACTTTAACAAATCTGTGAAAGTTACAAAAACAATTTTCCGACTGGCACACTATACAAAGATACTACATGACCCGGCAAGCTAAAGCAGAAGTGTAACCTTGAGACCCTACAAGATGGCAGTCAAAGATGGTTAAACTCCATCACACTCTTTTCCTTCCTCCGCTAGAGCTCCGAGGTTCACCAACAATAAGACTTTTGCGTGTTTGTACCAATTTTTGCCCGCCATGAAGGTAGCCGCATTTCGACTTCGGGAACAACTTGGTGTGGGTTGGCTTGGAATATGGGTGGGTTGGTTCGAAATATGGGTGGGTTGGTACGGAATACGGGTGGGTTGGCTTGGAATACGGGTGGGTTGGCTTGGAATATGGATGAGTTGGTTCAGAAGATGGGTGGGTTGATCTGGAATACACGTGGGTTGATTTAGAATTTGGGTGGGTTAGTTTGGAATATGGGTGGGTTAGTTTGGAAAATGGGTGGGTTGGCTTGGAATATGGATGGGTTGATTTGGAATATAATTGTGTGGGTCGATTTGGAATATGGGTGGGTTAGTTTGGAATATGGGTGGGTTAGTTTGTAATATGGGTGGGTTGGCTTGGAATATGGGTGGGTTGGCTTGGAATATGTGTGGGTTGGCTTGGAATATGGGTGAGTTGGTACAGAATATGGGTGGGTTAGTTTGTAATATGGGTGAGTTGGTTTGGAATATGAATGGGTTAGTTTGGAATATGGGTAGGCTGGTTTGAAATATGGGTGGGTTAGTTTGTGAATATGGGTGGGTTGGCTTGTAATATTGGTGGGTTGGCTTGTAATATGGGTGGGTTGGCTTGTAATATGGGTGGGTTGGCTTGTAATATGGGTGGGTGGGTTCGGAACATGGGTGGGTGGGTGCGGAATATGGGTGGGCTGGTTTGGAATATGGGTGGGTTGGTTTGGAATATGGGTGATTTGGTTTGGAATATAGGTGGGTGGGTTCGGAATATGGGTGGGTTGGTTTGGAATATGAGTGGGTTGGTTTGGAATATGGGTGGGTTGGTTTGGAATATGGGTGGGTTGATTCGGAATATGGGTGGGTGGGTTTGGAATATGGGTGATTTGTTCGAATATGGTGGGTGGTTTGGAATTGGTGGGTTCGGAATATGGGTGGGTTGACTTGGAATATGGGTGGTTTAGTTTGGAATATGGGTGGGTTGGTTCGGAATATGGGTGGTTGACTTGGAATATGGGTGGGTTAGTTTGGAATATGGGTGGGTAGGTTCGGAAGATGGGTGGGTTAGTTTGGAATATGGGTGGGCTGGCTTTAATATAGGTGAGTTGGTTCGGGAGATGGGTGGGTTGGCTTGGAAGAAGGGTGGGTGGATGGGTATGTTGGTTTTCTGAATGGGGATGGATGGGTGGGTTGATTTTTGAGAAGGGAGGGTGGCCGGGTTTTGAAGAAGGGTTGGTGGGTTGGTGTCAAGGGAGGGAGGGAGGGTGGGTGGTTGGTTTTCTGAAGTAGGTGGACAGGTGGGTTGGTTTTGAGGGAAGGGCTGGTGGATGAATGGGTAGGTAAGTGAATGGATGGATGGATGGGTGGATGGGTGGATGGATGGATGGATAGGTGGACAGATGCATGGATAGAAGACGGGTGGTTGAGTGGATAAGTTGGTGATGAGTAAATGGACGGACGGACGGGTGGATGGATGGATGGATGGACGGACGGGTAGATGGATGGATGGATGGATGGATGGATGGATGGATGGATGGATGGATGGATGGATGGATGGACGGACGGACAAGTTCAGTGACTGCTTTGCTGGTCAACTGATTGACAGTCGGTTGGCTCACGGTTAACTGACTTCATGATTTTTATTCTTTTATTCCGAGGATTCGTGATTGACTGAGTGACTAAGTAATTGATGGATTCGTTGATTAGTTTTGATCACTTGGTTAAGAACCATCTGCAATGTAACATCAACAAAAACAACAACACAACAACAACAGGTCCTTCAGTCTTGGACAACAACAACAACAACAACAAAGCCTAAGCTAGGATAACCTGAGATAGGTGAAACAAGCTCATCAGTGGTGTCATACAGCTCCGCACCTGACAATCTCTGGAAGCATAATTCAGGTACAGGGTTGCACGACAACACCGGACAACACCGGACAATACAAGACAACATATTACACAGGACAATACAGAACAACACCAGACAACATTTGACAACATAGAATAAGACTGGACAACACAGGGAAACATCTGACAACATAAAACACAGGACAACACAGGACAACATAGAAAACTACAGGACAACACAGGACAACACCGAACAACACAGAACAACAAAGGAAATTACAGGACAACACAGAACAACAAAGGAAATTACAGGACAACACAGAACAACACAGGAAATTACAGGACAACACAGAACAACACAGGAAATTACAGGACAACACAGGAAAACACCGGACAACACAGGACAACATAGGAAATTACAGGACAATACTGGACAATACAGGAAACAAGACAATACCGTACAACACTCGACAACACAGGACAACACTTGATAATACAGGACAACACATGACAACACACAACAACATAGGATAATACAAAACAACACATGATAATACACGACAACACACGACAATACGAGACAACACAGGATAGCACAGGACAACAAAGGATACTACACGACAATACACAACACGCGACAACACACGACAACACGCGACAACACAGGATAATACAGGACAACACAGGATAATACAGGACAACACAGAACGACACAGGACAACATAGGACACAGGACAACACAGAACAACACAACGGACAACACCAGACAACTCAGGCCAAAACAGGACAACACCGAACAACACAGGACAACACAGAACAACACCACACAGCACAGGACAACACAGAACAACACCAGACAGCACAGGACAACACAATTATAAAAGATATTCGCAGAGTAAGGAAGTTATCTCCTTTCTCTCTCAATAGGAAAGAACATGAATGTGACCAATAAGAAAAACAAAAGTGAACAAAACACAGAAATAAACATTGAAGATCAAATTCTTAAACAAACAAATAACAACAACAAACCGAAAGAAAAAATAAGCTCACATTTCTTTTCGTCATTAAATATCTACTTTCTAAAACAATAACAACAACAACAACAACAACAACAACAACAACAGCAACAACAAACGAACACAAAAAGCATACATGACAATGTTCCTGTTCAATCGTGCATGTTCACGTGCCCAAACGCATGTATATGTACGTAGCATTACCACTACACGCGCTTGCAGACACGTGGCATGCACACACAATCATGGACCTTTTGCTTCAGTTTTATTCTTATCTAATTATGCAAGGTTAAGCAGCATCGAGCGTGGTTACCACTTGCATGGATGACCGTTTGCGCGCCTTGGCTTCAGTACAGTCCCCCAGTTCACCCAGCTGTAAATGGGTACCTGCCTCTTTAAGGTCAGGGAAGGTAAAGCAGCGAGGGAGAGGAGATGGGCGCCGCCCTCAATATGCTGGCCCCTAGAAAAGTGAGGTCTCTGACACCTCACTCCCCTACGACCTTATAGGTTATGGGACACCTTTACCTTTCACTTAAATATGCATATGTAATTTTTTTTTCTTAGATCGATGGCTTTGATGAAAAAAATCACTTGCGCTGCTTATTCAAAGTACCATTAGGAAATAAAAGTTTGACATTTGACTTTTGACATCACCTGCTGAGCGCTTAGAAGTGCTGTGCTGTGTTGTATTGTGTTGTGCTGTGGTGTGTTATGCTGTGCTGTGTTGTGCTGTGCTGTGCTGTGTTGATGTGTACTGTGCTGTGCAGTGTCAAGATGTAATGTTCTGTGCTGTACCGTGATGTGTCGTGTCGTGCTGTGTTGTGCTATGGTCTGCTGTGCTGTGGTGTGATTGCCGTGCTGTGTTGTACTGTGTTGTGTTGTACTGTGGTGTTATTGCTGTGCTGTGCTGTGTCAAGGTGTAATGTGCTGTGCTGTGCTGTGTTGTGTTGTGATGTGTTGTACTGTGCTGTGTTGTACTGTTCTGTGTTGTGCTGTGCTGCGTTGTGTTGTGCTGTGTTGTGTTGTGTTGTATTGCGCTGTGACACTGTACTGTGTTGCAGTATGTTGTGCTGTGCTGTGCTGTACTGTGTCGTGCTGTGCTGCGTTGTGTCGTGCTGTGTGGTGTTGTGTTGTTTTGTTTTGCACTGTGACACTCTGTACTGTGTTGCAGTATGCTGTGCTGTGCGGTGCTGAATGAAACGCACACTCGAATTAGAAAAATCCCCCCCAGGGGTATGCCGGGAGCCTGTCGGTATAAATAGCATCCCCACCTTCTGCAAATTCTGTCCCAGGAATCCCCTCTTTCTTTGTTGCCCCTCTCTTTGCTTCTGCCTTGTCTCTTTTCTTCCTGTCACCTCCTTCCCGTCTCTTTTCTGCCTTCTTGGTCCATCCTCCTGTGCCTTTTTTCCCCCCAGAAAGACTTAAAAGATAACGATTCTCTCCTACTCCGAAGTTGGATGTGCTGGGCCTGATTTGTCAGGCGCTTAGCGGCAGCCAAACGCGTTTTCGTTCATATGACAGACAACATATGACTGTCTGAGCGTTCGACGACTACGACGACAACGATGAAGAAGAAGACGAGGAAGAAGAAGAAGAAGAAGAAGAAGAAGAAGAGGAAGAGGAAGAAGAAGAAGAGGAGGAGGAGGAGGAGGAGAGAGAAGGAGGAGAAGGAGGAGGAGGAGGAGAAGAAGAAGAAGAAGAAGAAGAAGGAAGGAGGAGGAGGAGGAAGAGAGGAGGAGGAGGGAGGAAGAGAAGAAAGAGGAGGAGGAGGAGAAGAAGGAGGAGAAGAAGAGGAGGAGAGAGAAGAAGGAGGAGGAGGAGGAAGAAGGAGGAGGAGAGAGAAGGAGGAGGAGAAGAAGAAGGAGAGGAGAGAGGAGGAGGAGGGAGAAGAAGGAGAGGAGGAGAAGAAGGAGAAGGAGAGGAGAAGGAAGGAGAGGAGGAGGAGAAGAGAGAGAGAGAGAGAAGAGAGAAGAAGAAGAAGGAAGGGGAGGGGGGAGAAGGAGGAAGAGGAGGAGGAGGAGAACCTATATAGTCTTCAGACGATACTACCATTACAATCAGAAGTTTAAACGCACTGACGATGTCTTCCGATTGTATGTCACTCAACACCACACAACAGACAAAGGCACACAAAAAATCCCCACCCCCCCACCCCCTCCCGAAAACAAAAAAAATCCTACAGGATCTAGGACCACCCCCCCCCCCCCCCAAAAAACGAAAAAGAAAGCAAACAAAGAAACATCGTAGCCAAACAAACAAACAAACAAACGAGCAAACAAAACAAAAAACAAACAAAGACCGACGAATATCACAACTCTTAAGACTCCATCAAACATCCATACAAAAGAGTGACTTGTATATCGCGGAAGTTGCAGTGAGTTACCGACCCTTCCGCGACTAATTTTGTTTTTTAAATCAATACGAACGGAATTAGCCTAATTAAAAAGAAAGTTGTTGTTTTTCAGTGACAGGATCATTACTGTCAACTGTCAAGTTTTGGTTGAAGCTCTTTTTTTATGAAGAGAAAATCAATTTTACCTTTTGGGGTTTTTATCCTGATTAAAATCGACAGAATTAGGGAACCTTTGCGGAGGAAGACTAGAAGGAAGAGGAGGAGGATGACTAGGAGGAAGGAGGAAGGAGGAGGATGACTAGGAGGAGAGGAGGAGGAAGAGGAGGAGGAGGGAAGAGGAGGAGGATGACTAAAGGAGGAAGGAGAAAAGGAGGATGACTAGGAGGAACAGGAGGAGGAGGAGGAGGAAAGAGGAGGAGGATGACTAGAGAGGAGAGGAGAGAGGATGAAGGAGAGGAGGAGGAAGAGGGAGGAGGAAGAGGGGGAGGATGACTAGAGAGAGGAGGAGGATGACTAGGGGGAGGAGAGAAGGAGAGGAGGAAGAGGAGGAAGGATGACTAGGAGGAAGGAGGAGGAGGAGGGAAGAGGAGGAGGAGGAAGAGGAGGAGGAAGAGGAGGAGGAAGAGGAGGTAGGAGGAAGAGGAGAGGAGGATGGAGGAGAGGAGAGGAAGAGAGAGAGGAGGAGGATGACTAGAGGAGGAAGAGGAAGAAGGAGGAGAGGAGGAAAAATGACAGGAGAAGAGGAAGAGAGGAGGAAAGAGGGAGGAGGATGACTAGGAGGAAGAGGAGGAGGAGACAGGAGGATGACTAGGAGAAGAGGAGGAGGAGAAGGAGGAGATGACTAGGGGGAGGAGAGGAGAAGGAGAGGGAAGGGAGGTACTAGGGAAGAGGAGGAGAAGAGGAGGAGGATGACTAGAGGAAGAGGAGAGGATGACTAGGAGAAGAGGAGGAGAAGAGGAGGAGATAACTAGGAGGAAGAGAGGAGGACTAGGAGGAAGAGGAGGAGAAGAGAGGAGGATGACTAGAGGAGAGAGGAGGAGGAAGAGGAGGAGGATGACTAGGAGGAGGAGGAGAGGAGGAGAGGAAGAGGAGGAGGATGAAGAGGAGGAGAGAGGAAGAGGAGAGGAAGAGGATGAGGACTAGAGAGGAGGATGAAGAGGAGGAGGAAGAGGAGGAGGACTAGGAGGAAGAGGAGGAGAGAAGAAGAGGAGGAGACTAGGAGGAGAGGACAAGAGAGGAGGAGAGAAGGAGAAGGATGAGGGATGAAGAGAGGAGGAGGGGAGGAGGAGGGGGAAGGAGGAGACTAGGAGGAGGAGGAGGCGAGGAAGAGAGGAGGAAGGCTAGGAGGAAGAGGAGGACTAGAAGGACTAGAGAAAGAGAAGGAGAGGAGGAGGAGGACTAGGAGGAGGAGGAGGATTGACTGACGATGGAGGTGATGTGTTGACTGATCTCGTCTTCAAACAGCCTTTATCGACAGCTTGCCCTGGCTGTCACAGCTCTCAAGAGGGGCATGTTGCCGATTGAGGACGTCTGAAGGGAGACTCCCCGGCAGAGTATGCCCTGCCATGCGCTTAAAAAACAGGCTTGAGGCTGTTGCGCGCGTTCTCCCAGCTTAACATATCCTTAGGAGAGTGTCACCCAGAATATACATTGATTCGTTGAATCACTCACTGTGAGGCCTTCCTTAGGTATGCCTGGATGAGAGAAAGACTTGGACAGAGAGACAGACAGACAGAGACAGACAGACACAAAGATAGAGACAGAGACACAGACAGACATACAGACAGAGACAGGCATACAGAGAGAGACGAGGGGGGGGGGGGATAGAGAGAGAGGTTTGCGTGTATTCATGTATGGCTTGTTTTCAAACAATCATCTCTCTCCATGTTGGCAGCCATACTCCTGTGGATTTTGTTGGTGGTTGTTGTTGTTGTTGTTGTTGTTGTTGTTGTTGTTGAAGTCCTTTGAAAGAAGAGGGCAAGGTTGTTATGCTCAGGACATGTCATGGCTGAAGACACAATCTCAGCATAACATGCTCAAAGCATGATAACAACATTTTAGTGATATAAATAAATAAACAAAGAACATTTCAGTACAGGCCTTGGCGCCTAGCTGACCTCTCAATACCTGACACAGCACGTGTCCTGTCTCAAGAGATGCTTTGAGACCGGTTTTGCCTTGAACAGTGCCCCCTTGAGGTCATGTAGAGAGATCATCGTTCATCAACATTACGGGGACTATGCCCATTGAGGTCGTGTACAGATCATTCACCAACATGACCTGGACTATGCCCATTAAGGTCATGTACAGATCATTCACCAACATGACCTGGACTATGCCCATTGAGGTCATGTACAGATCATTCACCAACATGACCTGGACTATGCCCATTAAGGTCATTGAGGTCGTGTACACAGCTACTTGCTCAACAGCTTCCCCGGGACGATGCCCATGGAGTCGTTACAGAGATGCTTATTAACAGCTTGATCTGGACTATGCTCTCATTGAGGTCATGTGCAGGGATCATCGTTCATCCACACAACCTGGACTATGCCCATGGGGTCATAACAGAACTGTTCTTTCTACCATTTGCCTTGAGCAATGCCCATTGAGGTCATGTACAGAGATCATTCACCAATAACTTGACCTGGACTATGCCCATTGAGGTCATGTATAGTGATCATTCGCGGGACGGGATAGCTCAGTGGTCGGAGCACTCGCTTTCCCACAGCCAAGTTAAGCAGCGTGGAGCGTGGTTACCACTTGGATGGGTGACCGTTTGCGCGCCTTGGCTTCAGTACAGTTCCCCCAGTTCACCCAGCTGTCAATGGGTACCTGCCCTCTTTAGGGTCAGGGAAGGTAAAGCAGCGAGGGAGAGGAGATGGGCACCGCCCTCAATATGCTGGCCCTAGAGAAGTGAGGTCTCTGACGCCTCGCTCCCCTACGACCTTATAGGTTATGGGACTCCTTTACCGTTACCTTTTTTTTTTACAGTGATCATTCACCAATAACTTGACATGGACTATGCCCATTTGAGGTCATGTACAGTGATCATTCATCAATAACTTGACATGGACTATGCCCATTTGAGGTCATGTACAGTGATCATTCACCAATAACTTGACATGGACTATGCCCATTTGAGGTCATGTACAGATATGTTTTTTTTTAAATGACCCGGACTGTTCCCACTGAGGTCATGTACAGAGATCATTCACCAACGTTCACGGATACTTGATCAACGGTTTGCCTTGAGCTATGCCCGCTGAGGTCACGTTCAAGGATAATTTATCAACGGTTTGCCTTGAGCTATGCCCGCTGAGGTCACGTACACACTGTATTCATCAACATAACCTGGACTATGTCTACTGAGAATTCGCTTTGATTTGATTTGATCCTTGAAGGTCTGGATGTCAAACAAAAAAACCAATAAAACAACCCAACAATGCAGTTTATGCTAACTATTACCTTCTTAAAACAAGAGAAAAGATTCGTTGGTCCGTTCATCACATGAATGCGTTCTCTCTCTCTCTCTCTCTCTCTCTCTCTCTCTCCTCTCTTCCTCTCTCTCTCTCTCTTCTCTCTCTCTCTCTTCAGTGGAAATGACCACACACACACACACACACAAAATTATTCAGCGCGCGTAAAAGAACCCAAGGCAACAAGAGACTTGTCCCTGGCAAAATTCTTTATTTTAAAGCCACTCTGATAGGGAAACAAATACAGTTGCAGACAAAAGAAAATAATAAATTACTTTTTTTTTTTAAGTGGCGCTGCTCTTGTGGCGACGTGCTCTCACAGAGAAGAGCAGCCCGAATTTCACGCAAGGAAATCTTGTGACTTAAAGTGATGTAAATAAATAAACAAAAGAAACAAACAAATAAATACACACACACCAAAAACGGTAACCCAAACGAAAAACACTTTTTAAAAATCAGAATTCCCTTGTACATGGCGCCTGTAAGAGAATTTGTGTTTCTCCCTTGCTCTTTTTCTTCCTCTCGCCTCCTCCTTGTCTATTTTCTGCCTTCTTGGTCCATTCTCCTGCCCTTTTTTGGGGGGCCCAAGAAAGACTTTTAAAAAAAAAACAAACTATTTTCTCCCATGTTGAAGCCAGATGCATTGGGCCTGACTTGTCAGATGCTTAACTCTGGAGTTAACATCAGTGCAGACTCCACTCTCCCCAAAAGTCCTTCGGATGAAACTATAAACCGAGGTCCATGTGCGAACGCACGCAGAACATCTTGTGCACACGTTAAACCCTGTTCCGCTTTTCGGAAGAGTAGGCCATTGTGTACCAGTGGGAACACAATTTCGGGAGAGTAGGCGATTGTGTATCAGTGGGAACTGATGACAAAATTTACAAAACTACAAACACACGGGGACTGGATGTAAAATAAACAACAACACATGAGTACTACCTTCGAAATAAAAGAAGAAGAAGAAGAAGAAGAAGAAGAAGAAGAAACTATAATGACACGCACACAATTTCTATTCCGGGAACGGGTGACAACATTTACAAACCTGCATACACACGGGAACTGGATGAATTCTAAATTATTTTTTAAAATGCACATGAGTGCTTATTCCATTATCCTCAAAATAAAAGAATAATGATAAAGAATAATAATCACACACACACACACACACACACAACACACACACACACCATGTGGAAATAAAAATTTGACTTAACTTCAAACACACACGCACACACACACACACTTTCGGAAGAGTAGGCCATTGTGTGCCTGTAGGAATGGATGACCAAATTTACAAAACTGCATACACAGGACTGGATGGGGGGAAAAAACCACGAGTACTTATTCCATTATCCCCGAAATAAAACGATAAAATAAATAAATAAATAAAACTTTCTAATTTCCAAGCCGGGTACCTACCCAGGAGATGTGTTATAAAGGGATCATTTGCAACAGGGTGAAACATGGTTTAGAGAGCGTACCCCACACCACACCCACGTCTAACACAAAACACCCACAAACACAATTGAACGCTGAAATCAGTGACGCGTAAGTACACTGCTTACGATACGCACATGCCGGTGACGTTTATAACATCTCTCTCTCTCTCTCTCTCTCTCTCTCTCTCTCTCTCTCTCTCTCTCTCTCTCTCTCTCTCTCTCTCTCTCTCTCTCTCTCTCTCTGTTTGTTTGTTTGTTGTTTCCGTTTGATTGTTGTTGTTGTTTGGGTGGGTTTTTTTTTGGGGGGGTGCTATTTTTTACGGTTTTTTTTTTTTTAATTGGCTGGTTTTGGTTTGAGAGAGGGGGGGTTATGGGTTTTTTTGTTTGTTGTTGTTTGTCGTGTGTGGTGTGTGTGTGTGTGTGTGTGTTGTGTGTGTGTGTGTGTGTTGTGTGTTGTGCTGTGGTGTGTGTGGTGTGTACGCGCGCGCACGCGCACACACCCGCACGTGTGTGTTTGTGTGTCTGTGCGTCCGCGCGCTCGCGCGCCTGTGTGCGCACCCGTACGTGTATATGTGTGGTGTGTGTGTGTGTGTGTGTGTGTGTGTGTGTGTGTGTGTGTGTGTGTGTGTTGTGTGCACTCTGTGTGTGTGTGCTCCCGTGCGCGCACGCGAGTACGTTTCTTTTTTTTCCCTTTTCTCTCCTTACATATATAAAAATTATAGTATTTTTTTCTTTTTTTTTTCTTTTTTGTGGCGTTTATTTTCGTTTGTTTCTCTGTGTGTATTGTTTTATATTTTTTTGTTTTTGTTTATTGACCTCAACTGTTTACTGTCACGATAGTGTGACATTTTTCGCCTAATTAGATTTTTTATCTGACAATTATAGCCTTGTGTTCGCCTGTCTGCCCACCAGGGTAGCTTAAAATATAACAACAAAAAGTAAAACAAATAACAAAACACAAAAGAGGAGAGAGAGAGAAGAGAGAGAGAGAGAGAGAGAGAGAGAGAGAGACTGACTGACGACTGACTGACAGACGGACAGACAGACATTCAGAGACAGAGACAGAGACAGACAGACGGACAGACAGAGACAGAGAGAGAACTCGGAATACGAGAGACAGACAGACAGACAGACAGACAGGCTGACTGACTGACTGACTGACTGACAGAGACAGAGAGACAAAGACAAGAAGAGAGAAAGACAGAGACAGAGAGCTCATGTGTGTGTTGAGAGAAAGAGAGAGAGACTCTGTGTCTGTGTGTGTTGTGCAGCGCGCGCGCGCGACGCGGTGTGTGTGTGTGTGTGTGTGTGTGTGTGTGTGTGTGTGTGTAGAGAGAGAGAGAGTGAGGGAGTGGATGAGAGAAAGAGAGAGGAGAGAGAGAGAGAGAGAGAGAGAGAGAGAGAGAGAGAGAGAGAGAGAGAGAGAGAGAGAGAGAGAGAGAGACAGGCACAAAACCAACACAAAAAATAATGATCATAATTACTACCATACGCGGTTGAAGTGAACAATCAAAATAGGCGAAGGGAGGAAGGGGGGGGGGGTGGGGGTGGGGGGGGGGGGGGGGGGGGGGCAGGGAGGACGAGGATGGGAGGGGGGAGGGAGGGGGAGGCACTAAGAATGAAACCAATTACCACCCTTTCAC
>CM054161.1:1673281-1688281 GCA_028751875.1 Rapana venosa
AGAGCTCCTGACTTCAGTGAAAAGACACAAACTAAGGACTGGCCAAGACTGCCCTACAGGGAACAGTACAAGGAGGTAGACGAAGAGGCAGACAGAGAAAACGATGGGAAGACAACAGCAGAGAGTGGAGAACTGGCCTGAATTGCTACGGAAAGCAGAGGACCACGAGGTAGTGGAGGAAGCTGGTCGCAAAATCTTCATTAGTGTCCCTACAGTCCAAGTAGGACTATAGGACAGGTGAGGTCAGGAAAAGAGGCGTTTGTCTTTTTCCCCACTGTGGATTTGTGTTGCATGTGTTGGCCACAGCTGTACGTTCTTACTATTGACCACTGATTTCATCAGCAACCTCCTTCGTCCCCTTTCATGTTTGTCCCTTTACCTTCTGTTTTCCTAGATCACTCTTGCGTTCATACTGCACCTACGCAGGCATCCACAGAGATATCAACCACTTTTTTGTGAAACACTAGCTTCTGACTAAAAATTCGTGTGATTTTGCGCAAATTTGGTAGATTTGATTTTTTTAAATTCCAGCAATCACTGTACCCCCTCAGTCCTTTGTGGTCTGCTAGCTTCCTTACCACAATATGTATGCGCGGGGGTCAACACTGTAGGAATACAGGCAATCCTCATTTGATGATCATTTCCCACTTGATTGTGACTACCTGGTATTGCTCTATGTCCTCAATCCCCCCAAAAAACAACAACACCGTCATTTTTTCATACTTTAAAAAATCTGTGAAAATAACCAGAAATTTTCTGACTGCACTCTATACAAGATACTACATGACCTGCAAGCTAAAGCAGGAGTGTAGCCAATGGGTCAACAGCCTCGTTATAATAAATTTCTTCAGAGTTCAGAGTTATCTCTCCTAAGGTCAGACATGGTAGGTATTTCTGTATCAAAATCATGTTGACATAGAATTTGTGTGTGTGTGTTTGGGTTTTGGTTTTGTTTTGTTCCTCGTCTAGATAGAGTCCAAGGTTCTCACCAATGGTGAGATTTTTGCCCATGTAACCGTTTTTGCCCACCAACAAGATAACCGCATTCCGACTTCCGGATGTATGCTGGGTATGTTCATGTTTCCTAACCCACCTAACAGTGACATGAATTTCGGGATTTTGGACGTGCATATTTTGTTGTTTGTGTTTTTCAACATTCATATTTGATCTTCTGCATGACCGTGTACATACATACACGAAAAGGAGTCAAGGCACTGGCAGGTCTGCACTTGAAGCTGACCTGGGAGATGAAAAAAATTCCCACCCTTCACCACACGACGCTGTCAAGACTCGAACCCACGACTTCATGGACCCACGGGATTGAAGTCGAACGGTCTTAACCACTCGGCTATAGCTCTGTCTTCATTGGTTTTAATATGGTCACTATCCTGCAAGTTTTTTGTTTTTTTAACCATAGAAATATCAGCAAAAATAATACAGCTTTTGTCATTTGCAAACTTATTGTGGGGACGGCATAGCTCAGTGGTCAGAGCACTCGCTTTTCCCATGCTAAGGTTCAGCAATATTGAACGTGGTTACCACTTGGATGGGTGACCGTTTAGGCGCGCCTTGGCTTCAGTACAGTCTTCCTCCCCCCCCCCCACCCCCCCCCCTCCCCCCTCCCGCCCCCCCCCCCCCCCCCCCCTCCCCCCCCCGTTCACCAAGTTGGCAATGGTTACCTGCCCTTTTTAGGGTCAGGGAAGGTAAAGCAGCGAGGGAGAGGAGATGGGCGCCGCCCTCGATATGCTAGCCCCTAGAGAAGCTGAGGTCTCTGATGCCTCGCTCCCAACGACCACATAGGAACACCTTGACCTTTACACTTATCGTGTTGAATAACGCGTACGCTCAAGTGTCAGTTCAACAACTGAACAACTCCACTGTCTCCATCGCTGCTGTGGTCGGCAGGAGCTCCACGTAATGTCACCAGGGTTCGCCATCTTTCTCTCTGTCTCTGCTGAGTTCTACCATCTCCTATAACTCTCCTAGACTTCTTAACTCAGTGATGTTGGATGGCCATGTAGCATGTTGGTGGTCTGCCTCTTTTTCCTTCTGCCCTCAACCTTACCTTGGGGAATTGTCGTCATCAGATTTGTCTGTGTGTTTCTGTTTGCGTGACCAACATAATTATTGTCTTAAAATGTCAATTATCATCATCAGATTTGTTGTTGTTGTCTTCGATTTTACATATGTTCACGCTCAGTGATATTAGACAATATAAAAAAATATACAAGGGGTGTGTGTGAGAATTGAGGTGGTGGTGGAAATCCTACTGAAAAATGTGCAGAGGGAAAAGTAGTCTACACATGAAAAGAAACCGTGCAAAGCAAAAGGTACAATAAATTTTTTTTTAAAAACAAGAGCAAAACAAAAACAAAACAAAATTTGTAAAAGTCATTTACGTTAATGAAACTATAATAAATGACCTATAGGACTATGCCAGAGACCTTTTGCACTATCAAATGCCAAATTCAAGTTATTGAATACGCTTCTAAGGGAGCTTTCAGAAAATTGGGGCAAAAAAAGCTTTTGTATTCTTACATTCAAATATTATGAGTATTTGGGATATTCTCACCACATAGACATTCACTGTTTCTACTGAGTTTGATCATCATATTTGTCTGTGTGTTTCTGTTTGCATGACCAACATAATTATTATCTTAAAGTGTAAAGCATCATCACCATCATCATCATCATCATCATCATCATCAGATTTGTCTGTGTTTTACTGTTTGCATGACCAACATAATTATTATCTTCAAGTGTAAAGCATCATCATCATCATCATCATCAGATTTGTCTGTGTTTTACTGTTTGCATGACCAACATAATTATTATCTTCAAGTGTAAAGCATCATCATCATCATCATCATCAGATTTGTCTGTGTTTTACTGTTTGCATGACCAACATAATTATTATCTTAAAGTGTAAAGCATCATCATCATCATCATCATCATCATCATCAGATTTGTCTGTGTTTTACTGTTTGCATGACTAACATAACTATTATCTTAAAGTGTAAAGCATCATCATCATCATCATCATCATCATCATCATCATCATCATCATCATCAGATTTGTCTGTGTTTTACTGTTTGCATGACTAACTACCTAAAGCGTCAAAGATAAAAACAAATCCCCAAATCACAACAACAACAACAACAATCATGAAATCCTACCCTGTCTCTCTAGCCTTAACTCATTCAAAGCGGAGTCCGACCACTGCTAGGATGAAACTGAGTAATCTTGTCAGCCTGGGTCGAAGCAACTCTTGGGCTACATACCCACTATGTTGGTAAAGTTGTTGTTACTGCGATTATATCAACATCACAACAACAACAACAACAACACAAACACAACAGGCACCGAGCCCAGATGAACTCCTCCAGCTCAGACAAGCAAAGACAACTCAAGTCTCCCCAGAGCAGTGGCTCGCGCTCACAGGACTGAATGAGTTAACTTAAGGGTCTGGCGACAGAAGAGCCCCATAGAAAAAGGAATGAGCGTCGGGGAAGTACGGGCCGGAATGGGTGGACTGCACCCACAACCTGTCCCCACCCTTCAGCGAAGCACGGTAGAACCAGTGCAAGATGAAGGATAGGAAACACTGTCATAGCAGCGTGAACGAACTTTGATGGCTCCTTCCACGTACAGATCCATCACAATGTCTGTCATGTCGTTTGGGAAGAGCTGGAAGCCCACCAGGTAGACACCCGGGGTACCCACTGTGTAGATACCCGTGGTAGGGCTGTAGTGACCGCTACCCAGGCTGAAGTCTAGATCGAAATGGATGGGAGCGTTAGCCGTGACTGCTTTTGACAGGACAGCTCGGAACCATTCGCGTTGGCCTGCGAAATATGAAAGTGGGTGGTTTAGGGTGTGTGTGTTGTGTGTGTGTGTGTGTGTGTGTGTGTGTTTATTTATTCTTTTATATCGAGGATAATGGAATAAGCACTCATGTGCCTTTTTAACATCCAGTAGCTCGGAACCATTCGCGTTGGCCTGCGAAATATGAAAGTGGGTGGTTTAGGTGTGTGTGTGTGTGTGTGTGTGTGTGTGTGTGTGTGTGTGTGTGTGTGTGTGTGTGTGTGTGTGTGTTTATTTATTCTTTTATATCGAGGATAATGGAATAAGCACTCATGTGCCTTTTTACATCCAGTCCCCGTGTGTATGCGGTTTTGTAAATTTTGTCATCTGTTTCCACCGGCTCACAATGGCCTACTCTTCCGAAAAGCGGAACAGGATTTAACGTGTGCTCAAGATGTTCTGCATGCGTTCGAACACGGGGCCTCGGTTTATAGTCTCATCCGAAGGATGTGTGTGTGTGTGTGTGTGTGTGTGTGTGTGTGTGTGTGTGTGTGTGTGTGTGTGTGTGTGTGTGTGTGTGTGTGTGTGTGTGTGTGTAGGGGGTGGGGGTCACACGAACATCTGGACTGGCCAAGACTGTCCTACAGGGAACAGTACAAGGAGCGAGACAAAGAGGCAGACAGAGAAAACGATGGGAAGACAACATCAGAGAGTGGACTGGTAGCCTTGAGTGGAATGATTTGCTACAGAAAGCAGAGGACTGCGGGGAGTGGAGGAAGCTGGTTGTAAAATCTTCAGTGGTGCCCCCACGGTTCAAGGGACTTCGGGATAGGTGAAGGTGCGCGTGTGTGTGTGGGGGGGGGGGTGTAAAGGGGAGGGGAGTGCATGTGTGTTTGGGTGGGGGATATGGGTGTATGTGTTGGGGGAGGATGTGTGTGTGTGTGTGTGTGTGCGGGGGAGGGGAGAGGCGGGATGTGTGTATGTGCGTGCGTGCGTGTGTGTGTGTGTGAGAGAGAGTGACTCAGAGTCAGATTGAGATTGAGATTGAGATTATTTTATTGCCATAAAAGTTATGTAGTCTTATTTGACACAACGAAAACAAACATCAGTCATAATTATCTATTCATTTAAAATGAAGCACACTTAAAAAAAAGTAAAAGAAAGAAAGAAAGAAAAGGAAGAAAAAAACATGTTGCATTCTACTTTTCTTTACATCTTTTCTCGAAACATTCATGCACATATCTAATGATATCTGCTCGATATAGAATATATAATAATTATATATCAATTGTGATTATGTGGCTTAATTTTTATATATAGTTTTCACGTTTTGTGTCTCTGGTTTTAATTTTCAATAACAAATTGTTAAACAAAATAACAAGTATATGTGTGCGTGCATGCGCGCGCGCGTGTGTGTGTGTATCTCTCTCTCTCTCTCTCTCCTCTCTCTCTTCTCTCTTCTCTCTCTCTCTCTCTCTCTCTCTCTCTCTCTCTCTCTCTTTCTTTCTCTCTCTCTCGGGACAGCCTGATGGTCACAGTAATGTATTCGTGATCTGCTGACCCGGGTTCGATTCTCGTTCAAGAGGATTTTCCTTTGAAGTTAACATCAGTGCCGACTCCGCTCTCCCCAAAAGTCCTTCGTATGAGACTATAAACCGAGGTCCCGTGTGCGAACGCACACACATCTTGCGACGTTAACCGTTCCGCTTTTCGGAAGAGTAGGTCATTGTGTACCGGTGGGAACGGATGACAAAATTGACAAAACTGCATACACACGGGGACTGGATTTTATAATAAGCACATAAGTGCTTATTCCATTATCTTCGATATAAAAGAATAAAATAAAAAATAAAAATAAATAAATAAAAATAAACGTACACACACTTATCTACACACACACACACACACACACACACACGTACGCACGTGCACACACAAACACACGCACACGCACGCACGCACACACACACACACACACACACACACACACACACACACACACACACACACACTTACTTACACACACACTATAAAAATATAAATAAATAAATTAAATAAAACGTACACACACACTTATCTACACACACACACACACACACACTTATCTACACACACACACACACACACACACACACACAACACACACACACACACACACACACACACACACACACACACACACACACTGAAGCCTCAGCACTCACCAAGTCTATTTTCCACAGCTTGAAGGCGAGCTTGCAGATTTTGCAGTGTCTGCCCACCGGAAAAGAACAGAAATACAGCATTAAACTATGTCTTCTGCTTCTGCTGCTTCTTCTGCTGCTTCTTCTTCTTCTTGATCTTCTTATTCTTTGCAATTCTTCTTCTTCGCAATTCTTCTTTTTCATAAGTCTTCTTCGCAATTCTTCTTCTTCTTTGCAATTCTTATTCTTCGCAATTCTTCGCAATTCTTCTTCTGCTTCGCAATTATTATTCTTCACAAGTCTTCTTCTTCTTCTTCGCAATTCTTCTTCTACTTCTTCTTCTTCTTCTTCTGCTTCTTCTTCTTCGCAATTCTTCTTCTTCTTTGCTATTCTTCTTCTTCTTCTTTGCTATCTTCTTCTTCTTAATCTTCTTATTCTTTGCAATTCTTCTTCTTCGCAATTCTTCGCAATTCTTCTTTTTCATAAGTCTTCTTCGCAATTCTTCTTCTTCTTTGCAATTATTCTTCTTCGCACTTCTTCGCAATTCTTCTTCTACTTCTTCTTCTTCTTCGCAATTCTTCTTCTACTTCTTCTTTGCAATTCTTCTACGCAATTCTTCTTCGCAATTCTTTTTCTGCTTCGCAATTCTTCTTCTTTGCAATTCTTCTTCTTCACAAGTCTTCTTCTTCTTCTTCGCAATTCTTCTTCTACTTCTTCTTCTTCGTCGTAATTCTTCTTCGCAATTCTTCTTCTACTTTTTCTTCTTCTTTGCAATTCTTCCTCGCAATTCTTCTTCGCAATTCTTCTTCTGCTTCACAATTATTCTTCTTCGTAATTGTTCCTCTTCACAAGTCTTCTTCTTCTTCTTTGCAATTCTTCTTCTTCGCAATTCTTCTTTGCAATTCTTCTTCTTTGCAATTCTTCTTCTTCTGTGCAATTCTTCTTCTTTGCAATACTTCTTCTTTGCAATTCTTCTTCTTTGCAATTCTTCTTCTTCTTTGCAATTCTTCTTCTTCTTTGCAATTCTTCTTCTTCTTCTTTCCATTGCATTCTTCTTCGCAATACTTCTTCTTGATCTTCTTCTTTATCTTTGCAATTCTTCTTCTTCTTCTTCGCAAGTCTTCATCTTCACAAGTCCTTCTTCTTCTTCTTCTTCTTCTTCTTCTTCTTCTTCTTCTCTTCTTCTTCTTCTTCTTCTTTGCGATTCTTCTTCGCAATTCTTCTTTGCAATTCTTCTACTTCGCAATTCTCTTCTTCGCAATTCTTCTTCTTCTTGATCTTTTCTTCTTCTTCTTTGCAATTCTTCTTCTTCTTCTTCTTCTTCTTCTTCTTCTTCTTCTTCTTTCTTCTTCTTCTTCTTCTTCTTCTCTTCTTCTTCTTCTTCTTCTTCGCTTAAACAGTTTTATTTGTTCACAACAACGTAGCATTAATACATAAAATGAGTACAACAAGCGATGCTTATAATTATGAGTCTTAGAATGACGACGACCACGATGATAGCCATGCTGTTGTGATGATGATGATGATGATGATGATGATGATGATGATGATGATGATGATGATGATGACGACGACGACGACGACGACGACAATAAACATGTTATCTATAACGACGACGCCAGTGATAATGATAGCGACGACGATAACTATGCTATGATAATGGTGATGGCGACGACTATAACGACGATACCCATGCTGCTGCTGCTGCTGCTGCTGTTGCTGCTGCTGCTGATGATGATGATGAGGAGGAGGAGGAGGAGGAGGAGGAGGATGTCGACGATAACCATGACATCTATGATGATGCTGACTGGGATAACGATAATGATGATGATGACGACGAAGGCCTGACAGTCATCAACTCAATGGCCCGACCCAGAGTAGAGAAGGACGACTACCACCATCTCTAAAGAGAAGAACCAGTCATCATTCTCAGACTCCGCACTGGGCACACACAACAGGCTAAGTCACCACATGTCCACAAAGCTGAAACTCCTTCCTTCTTCTCCCCTGTGGTAAAGAAAACCAGACTGGTGAGCACATCCTTCAAAAGATGTACACTATACAGCGACCTGAGGAAGATTGTGTGGCTGACAGAGATAGATAGCCCTGCAAACTAAGCTGTACCAGAGGAGCTGGAAAGGACTCCCCACTATTTCTACCAAACACATCTGACGGTGTAAAAAGCCAAGGAGAGAAGAAGACAACAACCTATGGTGATGATGGTGATGGTGATGATGATGGCAGTGGTGATGGTATCAACATTCTGAGGCTAGATACCTGTGCATGCTGGTCTATAACCGCTGCATACGGGTCACTGTCATCCGACCGTTTTACCATGACGTCTCCTGATGACGTCAGACCAATCATCATGGCGGCCCATACAAAGGCGAAGGGGAGTTTTGTCGAAATCTGCACACAAACACACGCACATCATAATGATAACCATAATAATAAGCACGATAATACATCACTTTTGTATAATCGCCACAACACCTTAGAGATAATAATAGAAGCTCAAAATAACACACAGCGTGCGTAGGCCTACACACTCACACACACACACACACACGTTTGCACACGCGTTTGCACGCGCGCACGGGCAGCAGTCCAGTGTGTGTGTGTGTGTGTGTGTGTGTGTGTGAATCCAAAATCTGTTAACCTTTTTTTGAATGGTTGCACGCGTGTGAATGTTATGAATGCAAGGGCTTTGAATTTTTCACTTTACAAGATTCAGTGCTCTACAAATTCCACATATCATCATCATCATCATCATCACCACCACCACCACCACCACCATCATCATCATTATTATCATCATCATCTTCTTCATCATCATCATCATCCTCACCATTATCATTATTCTTATTCTTTATATTGTTATTGTTATTATTATTATTATTATCATCATCATCATTATTACTATTATTATTATTGCTGTTATTATTGTTATTATTATCATTGTTATTATTTCATTGTACATTTAATTAATAGGTCTGGCTGTATCTACGATGCAAAACCATCTTCATAATAACTGATATAATGAGGGACGCTATAGCCGAGTGGTTAAGACCGTTTGACTTCAACCCTATGGGTCCATGAAATCCTGGGTTCGAATCTACGCCGCAGCCTCTGGTGAATTAAGAATGGGGATTCCCCCCATGGGGATGCCGGGGGGGGGGGGGGGGGGCTGTCAGCATAAATAGCATCCCCCACCTTCTGCAAATTCTGTGCTAGGAATTCCCTCTATTCCATCCCTCTCTTTGTTTCTGTCTTGTTCCTTTTTTTCCTTTCCTGTCTCCTCCTTGTCTGTTTTCTGTCTGCCTTTTTTCCCCCCATAAAGACTTAAAAGATGACGATTCTCTCTCCCACGCCGAAGTCGGATGCGCTGGGCCTGACTTGTCAGGCGCTTAACGGCAGCGCAACGCATTTTCGCTCATATGACAGAGAACAAAAGTTGGTGTCTCAGCGTTCGACGAAGAAGAAGAAGAATAGGGATTTGTACGATCTTCCAGGTCAACTCCAAATGCAGACCTGCCAGTGCCTTAATTCCCTTCGTGTACACATGTACGCAGGCACGCGGGCATGCACTCACACACGCATACACACACGCATACACACACGCACGCACACACACACACACACACGCACACACACACACACACACACACACACACACACACACACACACACACACACACACACACACACACACACACACACACACGCACGCACAGAGAAGATCAAATATGCACGTATATATGCTCGTAAGATCCTGTAATTCATGTCAGCGTTGGGTCAGTGACGGCCACACAAACATACTCACACAGAGAGACAGAGACAGAGAGAAGATCAGATATGCACGTTAAAGATCCTGTAATTCATGTTCAGCGTTCGGGTAAGTTACGGACACACAAACCTACTCAGTATGCATCATGTACCTCAAAAAACCCAACAACAACAATGAGCTGCTCTGAAGTGGGAACGTGTCGGCTGAGGCCAGTAGCAGGCAGACCTCCTGCAGAGTGACAGACAAGCACAGGAGAAGGAAGACCTGGCACTAGCCTACATACCCTTGCCAGTAAGGGAACAGAGAAGAGAAGAGGGATGATGATTATTTATCGTCAGATGCATCTGTTATCTAAGCATCTAGACAACAGGATCATCTGATAATAAATAGACACGTACTGCCTGAAAGGGACGGGGTAGCTCAGTGGTCAGACCACTCGCTTTCCCCCAGCTAAGGTTAACTTAGGCAGCGTCGAGCGTGGTTACCACTTGGATGGGTGACCGTTTGCGCGCCTTGGCTTCAGTATAGCACCCCCAGTTCACCCAGCTGTAAATGGGTACCTACCTTCTTTAGGGTCAGGGAAGGTAAAGCAGTGAAGGAGAGGAGATGGGCGCCGCCCTCAATATGCTGGCCCCTAGAGAAGTTGAGGTCTCTGACGCCTCGCTCCCCTACGACCACATAGGTTATGGGACACCTTTACATTTTTTCACTGCCTGGACGGCCTGTCCATGGTAAGAATGACCAGAAGTTGGTTATACAGAATTATTATTATTTTCATTATTATTATTATTATTATTATTATTATTATTATTTTCATTATTATTATTATTATTTTATATACCACTTTAAGTCACGGCAGATTTCTCTGTGTGAAATTCGGGCTGCTCTGAGGGAGGGGGAGGGGGGAAGGGGAGGTGGGGGACAGGGGGGGGGGGGGGGGAACCGCATCGACACAAGAGCAGCCCCACCCTTTTTTTTTTCTTCTTTTTCTGTCTGCAACTGTATTTGTTTCCCTATCAGAGTGGCTTTTTTCCTGTAGAATTTTGCCAGGGATAACTCTCTTATGTTACGGGTGTTCTATTACATGCGCTAAATATTTTGCAATAACACACGGGACCTCGGTTTATCATCTCATCTGAAAGACTAGCACCCAGATCACCACTGGATAGGGGAAAAGCCTCGGACTCCAACAGGGTTGAAACCACCGCACACTTCCGACCTGGAATTTTCGCTTTCCAGGCAGGCGGGTTACCTGTAGACCACCGACCCATTGTTAGGTTAAAATATCATAGCAGCCACTCATGAAATGTGAATACAACAAGCCTAAGTGTATGATAAGCACTCTTGAAGATAGATGCACAAAAATAGGTCTGAGGCTTATTTTAAAAACAGCACACCATATCAAAAGCAAGGAAAGCAAGAAGAGCATAGCATGTTTAAGGAAAAAGTAAAGGTGTCCCATAACCTATCTGGTCGTAGGAGAGTGAGGCATCAGAGACCTCAACTTCTCCAGGGGCCAGCATATTGAGGGCGGCGCCCATCTCCTCTCCCTCGCTGCTTTACCTTCCCTGACCCTAAAGAGGAAAGGTGCCCATTTACAGCTGGGGAACTGGAGGAACTGTACTGGAAACCAAGGCGCGCAAACGGTCACCCATCCAAGTGGTAACCACGCTCGATGCTGCTTAGCCTTAGCTGGGGGAAAGCGAGTGCTCCGACCACTGAGCAAAATATCAGGAACAGGATAAAAAGCAAACCAACAACAACAAAGCGAAACTGTTACAAACCATGATTTCTCTGATGTGAAATCTGCCACCACTGAGTTTCTGTACCTATAAACTGCTGTTGATACTACACTTGGAAGCCGATTGCTGCCGGTGGCTAAAGTTTGCTGTTTAAATACTTCCGCAGCCATGCCGGTGCTTACACACACACACACACACACACACACATGCGCGCACGCACGCACACACACACTCACGCGCGCGCGCGCGCACACACACACACACACACACACACACACGCGCGCGCGCACGCACGCATACACACGCGCGCACGCGCGTAGATAGCAGGCAGGCAGGCAGTCACACACACACACACACACACACACCACAGAGAGAGAGAGAGAGAGAGAGAGAGAGAGAGAGAGAGAGAGTGTGTGTGTGTGTGTGTGTGTGTGAGAGAGAGAGAGAGAGAGAGAGAGAGAGAGGGAGAGAGAGGTCGCATATTTCAAATGTTATTCATCACAATCAGTAGACAAACAAACCTGTGTATGTATATATTCAGTGATAAGACCTCATACTACGTCTTTTCCTTCTCGTTCGCATAGTTTGGTAGTCGACAAAGTTTAGCTACACCGTTATTCTGCGTTAATTACAGAGATCATGATCATTATAGCCATAATTCCGGGAGTCGCGCATACGTGCCAATATACATGCGAGCAACTAATAATAAGAAGAAGAAGAAATGGAATTTATATAGCGCTATATCTTGCAATTACAAATCAGAGCGCTTCCATTCAATCCCCTCCTACACATGCAACCAACAACGATTAATAATATTCTGATATTTCGCTTGATACTTTCAAATGTAGCCTCAAAACACACTTATTTCCTGTCTAAGATCTAACCCCCCCCCCCCCCTTCCCCCCCCCCCTGATCTATCTTCTTCTTCTTCTTCAAGTGTCCGGTCTGGTCCTGCAGACATCGACGATCATGGCTCTCCATTCTTCCCTGTTCTCGGTCCCTCTCATGAGCTCATTGTTGGTGCCCTCTTTATTCGTTGCGAATTTGTTTAAGCTGTCTGTGAATTTTGTGCGTTGTCTGATCTATCTATACTCTTTAAACCCAACAGTCACCTCCCATCTCCATCACCGGGCCTAAGTATACTGTGCGCGCGCGCGTGCGAGTGTATGTTCGTGTACGTGAGTGTGTGTAAAGTTGATATATTATGTGGATCGGTGGTCTAGAGGTAACGCGCCTGTCTAGAATGCGAAAAATCCGGGTCGGGTGTGTGCGTGGTTCGTATCCCGTTTGGGCCCGAAATTTTTCCCCATCCATTAGACCATGAGTGGTGGTCTGGGCGCTAGTCTTTCGGATGAGACGATAAACCGAGGTCCCGTGTGTTACACAAAATTTTCAGCGCACGTAAAAGAACCCACGGCAACAAGAGAGTTGTCCCTGGCAAAATTCTTAGAAAAAAGCCACTCTGATAGGGAAACAAATACAGTTGCCAAAAAAAAAAAAGGTGGCGCTGCTCTTGTGGCGACGCGCTCTCCCCGGGGAGAGCAGCCCGAATTTCACGCAGAGAAATCTCGTGACTTAAAGTGGTATAAAATAAAAATAAAAATAAAAATATTTATCTGTTTATCTTACTAATGTGCGATCGCATGCGTGTAAGTGATTTAAATGTAAGGGCTTTGATTTGTTGCTTTACAAACTTCGGCGCCATATAAATCCTGTACAGTAAGTAGTAGTTGTATTACTAGTAGTAGTCTTCTTCTTCTTCTTCTTCTTCTTCTTATCATTATTATTATTATTATTATTATTATTATTATTATTATTATTATTAACAGGGTAGGTTTGCCTGTAATATTGGGTTTAGGTTCTTTTTAAGGTCGTGTTTTTGTTTTTAATCAATAAGCCATTTTGCCTTGCCAAGAGACAAAAACATGGTTTCACACGCCACAGTAATTCTTAAGTGAAAACTAGCAAGAAGACATGGGAACCATCATCACCAGACCACGGTGGAAGTGGATTAGGCACATCCTCCGAAGAGACCCACAATCAATCACAAGAACAGCATTGCACTGGACCCCAGAAGGAAGGAGAAAGAAAGGAAGATCAAAAGCAACGTGGAGGAGGACTGTAGAAAGTGAGATGACAATGACAATGACAAATTCTTTTATTTCGAGGATAATGAATAAGCACCCATGTACTTTTTTACATCCAGTCCCCGCCCTTAAGGATATATATGATAATAAAATAAAATACATAATGATAATAATAATATAATGTATGGAATTTATGTAGTGCTGAATCTTGTAAAGCAACAAATCAAAGCGCCCAAATAAAGCCCATAGCAATACACTTACACAGTTTACGGAAAAAAATATCTACACAAAAATCCCCACAAAAATCACCCAAGAGAGAGAGAGAGAAAAAAAAAGTAGCAACAAGTAAGAAAGATAGCAGAACAGAAAACACAGAAACAACCGAAAAAATAGCAAGAACCAAGAGCAAAACAAAAACGGCAACAACAACAAGCGGAGAGGGAACAACCGAATAGTCCCCCCTCAAAAAAGCAACAACAACCCCAAACCCAAACCAAAACAGAACCAAACAAAGCAAAACCTCCATAAAATAAAGGAGAACAAACCACGTAAATAGTTTCATTTTGGCTAACCGAAAGAAACGTCAAAAATTCTTTGTGCTTTTATGGGAGGCAACAGCAATAGTAAACTACATGAAACAAATATACAAGGATCAGTGACTAGGTTGGCCCAGGATAGGCAGGAGTGGAAGTGCTTTGTTGCTGCCCTACACACCACTGGGTGTAATGGTTAATGATGATGATGTAGACAGACCGTAGGCTACCAATAAAGTTTGTTTTAAGCCCGGTTTTAATCTGTATAGAGTGGCACAGTTTTTAAATCTGAGATTTAGAAATGTTACAAGGTGTTTAAGTGTATAACCTGTGTGTGTGTGTGTGTGTGTGTGTGTGTGCACATTGGATTTGTAGGGACTATTAATTGTTATTGGTGGCATGACTGTGTAAGAATGGGTTGAGTGCAAGCCCTTTGATTTGTCTTTGCAAGATAAAGTGCTATATAAATTCCGTTGTTTTTATTATCACTTAGGTTAGAGTGCCAGTGGATGGATGGATGGATTGCCAGGGCATTGATACAAGGAACGGCAGTAAAGTTCGCTGTAAATCCTGTTTTAATCTGTCATACATACACATAGGGGGCGAGATACCTCAGTGGTCAGAGAACTCGCTTTCCCCCAGCCAATGTTGAGCAGCATCGAGCGTGGTTACCAATACGATGGGTGACCGTTAGCGCGCTTTGGTTTCAGTACAGTACCCCTAGTTCACCCAGCTGTAAACGGCTACTTGCCCTTTTTTGGGTCAGGGAAGGTAAAGCAGCGAGGGAGAGGAGATGGGCGCCACAGCCCTCAATATGCTAGCCCCTAAAGAAGCTGAGGTCTCACTCCCCTACGACCACATAG
>CM054161.1:1693281-1718281 GCA_028751875.1 Rapana venosa
GGTACAAAGATTACAACTCAATCTTTTTAATTTCTTCAGATTTTCTGTGTGTAGTTAGTTTATATGATAAGCATTTTTACTTGTTAATGATTCTTGCCTGCCTGAGATGAATAGGAAAAAGAGGGTGCCAAACCAACACACACACACACTCACTCATATGTGGCACATACACTCACATCACATGACATACTCACACAGACACACATAGGCAGACTGAGATACACACACACACACACACACACACACACCACCACACACACACACCACCATTCACAAAACTCCAATACAGTAGACAACAACTGATTAATCATTAAGGCTCACACTAATCTATATTTAGCAACTAAATAAGCATTCAACCTTCACTGTTATAGAAGCTTCACATCTTTTTCTCTGAAATTCTGCTGTTCAGTAATTTTTTTTTTAATGTTTACCAACCTTATGATTTGATGACAATTAATGGAATTATCATTGTAGGAGATTGACAATCCCTCCAGTATATCCCTCTCTTTGTTTCTTCCTTGTTCCTTTTTGTCTTGTCACCTTCTTCTCATCTATGTTCTGCCTTCTTGGTCCATTCTCCTGCCTTTTTTTCCAAAAAGACTTAAAAGATGTTCTCTCCCAGTCCCATGCCAAAGTCGGATTTGCTGGGCCTGATTTGCCAGCGCAATGCATTTTCACTCATATGACAGATAATAATAATTAATAGAATACTAATAGTTGCTGTCTGAATGGAGAATGTGCAAAGTTGATGATCTGAAGTCTGCAGCTAGTACCAATAGACTGCGCTGGTTTGGGCACGTTCAATGGAAAGCAGACCACCACATCATAAAAAGAGCAATGAACTTCGTAGTGGATGGAAAGAGACCAAAGGGAAGACCTAGCAAGACCTGGGCTGCCTGTATTGCAGATGATCTTAGAGAAAGGGGCATAAATAAGGAGGAAGCTCAAAACAGAGAGAGATGGAGAAGGCTCATCAATGTCAAACCTCCCCTGGGAGAAACATGACAAAAAAGGAAGAAGAAGAAGTTGCTGTCTGAGCGTTCGACGACGAAGAAGTTTATTACAAGAAGTGAAGCAGAAAGACTTGCTGTATGATATACTTGTGGGTAGTTCAGCTATGTAACTGTAAAGAATAGAGAAGTACAATGTTTGTCTTTGGGGTTGTTTTTTGGGTGGCTTCTTATGCTAAAGAAGTATATATATATCAGGTTGGATATGTAGCAAAGTCAAGGTATGCTCTGTCTCTCAACCTTAGTTTACCACGCTGTTTAGTACCTTTTCCACGTTGCATCACCTGTGTAACTGGATATTCATGCATCTATTCACATAACTTTTTTTTTTTAATCTCATAACTCGGTAAAATCACCAGACACAATCCATCCCTACCTTACCGCTTGAGGGTAGCTCCAAAATCCCTGAGGTTGGAATGCGGCTACCTAAATGTTGGGGCAAAAACAAAACTGTCACCATGGGTGAACCTTAGAGCTAAAGAGGGGGGGGGGGGGGAGGAGCCTGATATCTATTCTATATATATATATAGTCTGTAACACCTTTAGGAATCATGTGAAAGAATAAGCCAGGAAAAAGGTGACTCTTGCGATTGAACAAGTGATGAATCTATTCATTTCGCTGGACTGTTGAAACATATTCTTACTTCATAATAAATGGAGTTTATATGGTGCTATATCTTGCAAAAAACAAAATCAAAGGTGCTTGCTTTCAACCTATTCTTACACATGCAAACAGTAACAATTAATAGTTGAAACAAATTCAGATGCACATGTGCGCGCACACACATACACACACATGCACTCACATACACACACACAGGTTACACTTTGGCAGGGTAATGGGGATTTCAGCTGATAAAGGCAGAGACAGATATGAGATGAAACAGGAGGAGAAAACCTCAGTTTGATATATATATATTTATATATATATATGTATATGTATATCTATATATATCTTGAGGCTCACTTTGAAAGTGTCATAAATAGGCTTTTGGTGAATGGAGAGAGGGAGGTCATTCCAGATTGCCAAAGCAGAAACAAGAATCATATGAAAGAATCTATAATTTATCTATTTTATTTTGAGTATAATGGAATAAGCACGTGTACATGTCCTTTTTTTTTTTACATCCATTTCCCGTGTGTATGCAGTTTTTTAAATTTTGTTATCTTACTACAAATACCAGGGACGGGATAGCTCAGTGGTCAGAGCACTCGCTTTCCCCCAGCCAAGGTTAAGCAGCATCGAGCGTGGTTACCAATTGGAAGGGTGACCGTTTGGTGCTTTGGCATCAATACAGTCCCCCAGTTCACCCAGCTGTAAATGGGTACCTGCCTCTTTAGGGTCAGGGAAGGTAAAGCAGCGAGGGAGAGGAGATGGGCACCACCCTCAATATGCTGGCCCCTAGAGAAGCTGAGGTCTCTGATGCCTCGCTCCTCTACGACCACATAGGTTATGGGACACCTTTACCTTTACTATGGATGGCGAATATCTAGATTCATGTTGCTGGAGTGTGGTTCAAAACATGATATTTTTATGTTTCACTTGCTGAATGTTGTAGGAGCAAGCTGGCCTCAGTGTTTGGAATGGACCGTGCCAGCAGTAAAGGTGGCAACGAGTCTCTGACCTACACCGCTCCCAAGCAGCCCAAGAAAAAAGGTTTGTTCTTTGTTCTTCTTTTCCCATGCCTTGGTCACAGCTCCCAGGTTCCACCAATGGTGAGATTTTTGTGTATGTGACCATTCCTCCCCCCCCCCTCCCCCCACACCATCACCACCACCACACCCACCATTAAGCTAGCCGTACATCAACTTCAGGGATGTATGTTGAGTATGTTCGTCAAGTATTTCCTTCAAGTATTTCTTTAACCCACCAAATGCTGACATGAATTACGGAAGGTAGTTGTTCAGTTTAATGTCCTTCCACTAAATAGTGATATCAGACTAAATGAAATACGGAATCTTTAATGTCCATGTTGATCTTTTGCATGTGTATATAGTTAGGAATCAAATACGTATTTTTCTGGGACAGTTAGAAAGTACCTCCCTGTTCTTTCTAATTTTCAGCTGTTGCACAAGTCTGTAAGCACACAGGTCTGACTGGTTTAGAGTCTCCCCCGAAAGACTTGACATTCAGTTTGATTTTCCTGTCAAACTGGGAAGAAAGGGCTAGGCTGGGAATTTAACCCAGAACCTCACGGTTTACTTGTTAGACAGGTGAACGTGTTAACCATTCTGCTACCTTTCTTCCCTTAAAAGGGTTTGTAAATTGTGAGGTGTCATATGCCTCATTCGGTCTGCTTTCAGTGAATCACTGATTATTATATGACCAGAGTGTACATACTATCTCGCAGGAGGACGGGATAGCCTGGTGGTTAGAGTGATGCGCATTGCGCTCATGATCTGCTGACCTGAGTTTAAATCCCGTTCAAGGGGATATTTTCTCCTGGAGTTAACATCAGTGCTGACTCCACTCTCCCCAAAAGTCTATTGGATGAGACTATAAACCGAGGCCCTGTGTGTGAACGCACGCAGAACACCTTGCACACATGTTAAAACCTGTTGCGCTTTTCAAAATAGTAGGCCATTGTGTGCCAGTTGGAACGGATGTCTACATTAACAAAACTGCATACACACGGGGACTGGATGTTTAAAAAAAAAGCATATGATTATGAGTGCTTATTCCATCTCTCTCTCTCTCTCTCTCTCTCTCTCTCTCTCTCTCTCTCTCTCTCTCTCTCTCTCTCTCTCTCTCTCTCTCTCTTCTATTATATATATATATATATATATATTATATATATATATATATATATATACATACAATACATATATATGTATTATATATATATATTCATTGGAATTGCAGATTCAGTGGGGAGTGAGGGAGCTGCTCAGACTACAGGAGTGACGTCTGCCATTGTTGTACATGCCTTCAAACTGTCAGTAACTGATTTTTGTCTCTGGGTGTTTGTGTGCATCTATTTGTCTGTTTTGATGTGTGAGAGAGAGAGAGAGAGAGTGAATGAGTGAAAGAGAGAGAGAGAGGGAATGAGTTTGAGTGAGTTGTGTGTGCTGTCGTGGCGTGTGTGGTGTATGCGAGTGTGTGTATGATGTGTGTATGTGCACGCGCATGCGTGCGTGCATTTGTGTGTGTGTGCATGGGGGGGGGGGGGGGGGGGTGTGGAGAGAGACTAGAGAGGGAGTTAGTTGAATGAGTGTCTGTTGTCTGTCTGTGTCTCTGTGAAAGAGACAGACAGACAGACAGAGCCAGAGAGAGTGCAGGTGAGCAAGTGTGTGTTGTGTGTGTGTTGATGTGTGAACTCTGAACTCTGAAATGGTTTAATGTACATAAGCTACATAGACCCTGGGCCACAATACATAACATTTGTTGGGATGGGGGTGGAAACAATGACTTCTTGCATTGATTAATTATTATTCATGAGCAGAGCAGATGATCAGATAAGTGATGATGTATAAATTTACCTAAGTTGGTATGAAAGAGACTGGGGAGAGTGAGAGATAATGTGTGTGGTGTGTGTCTGTGTGTTTGTTTATTTATTTATTTATTCTTATATATTGAGGATAATGGAATAAGCACTTGTGTGCTTTTCTACATCCAGTCCCGTGTGTATGCAGTTTTGTAAATGTTGTCATCTGTTCCCACCGGCACATAATGGCCTACTCTTTTGAAAAGCGGAAGAGGGTTTAACGTGTGCGCAAGATGTTCTGCATGTGTTTGTCTGTTTTGATGTGTGTGTGTGTGTGAGAGAGAGAGAGAGGGAGTGAGTTTTCTCTGTGTGTGTGCGTGTGTGTGTGTTTGCATGTGGGAGTGCTTACTTGCATGCATATTATTTTTATAAATATATATATATATATATATATATATATATATATATATATATATAGACAGGCAGACAGACAGACAGACAGAGAGAGAAATTGATAGCATTGTTCAAGCATTTGAATCCCTCTTTGAAATTTTTTTTTCCATAATTTAAGTCAAGCATATTTAAACATAGTTAAACACATTTGTGTGCTTTATTTTCTTCCCAAGCATCCTTTTATCCACAAAAATAAAAGTTTTTATCAAGTATCAACTATCATGCACAATGAATTTGTGAAACAGAAAACTGTTGGTATATAATTATTATATATAATGTTGGGTTTTTTTCTGACATTTAAAGGATGTGAATTGTTTCCCATGTCTTTTCTTTATTTCTATTTTGTCTTGTTTTATTTCTTATCTTATTTCATCTTTTTTAAAAAAAATGTTTAATTTTGCTGAACAGAGTTGACAGTCAGTATGCCGCTCAGGGGAAAGTAGGGGCAGCCATTCTCACGAACCATGCTGCTCATGAGGTAACGGATTTGTCTTCCCTTGCCCCACACATAAATTTCCATTTTCATATATATATAATGTAACTCTCCACCACCTAATGAACCATATTGCACTTGAGTTCAATTTTTAATTGTCAATATGTTATTGGTTTGCCACAAAAAAAAAAGCTATTCAATACACACACACACACAAAATTGGACAATTCTGTGAACACAGCAGTCAGTTTCCCCCACTTTCAGCTTCTATCCATCCCATCCCAGCTGGTGCTGATTATTACAGCAGGAACTGACCATGCTTGTGACTAGGTGAAAGGAAGAAGCACGCTAAATTTAGCACTCTTGACTGAGTGGTGTTAGATTTTCACACTGTGAAAAAGTTATGACAAATAGAAATGCTCCAGAAAAAGACTAAATGAGACATTGACAAATTGTGCATCATTGCATCATCACCCAGAATGTGCACTCTCTCTGACTCACTCATCCCACCTGGGAATCACTGTGAGATTGAAATTGCACACTGAATGAATTTGTGTGCATGACTGTTTTTAAATACCTCACCATATAGGCAGCCATACCCCAACTTCAGAGGATTTGTTTTTCTCCTATAAAGAAGAGTGCAGGTTGTTATGTTAAGAGATGTCATGGCTGAAGGCAATAATCTCAACACAACATTTTACGACATAATAACATTTTAGTGTAGGTTTTGGCAAGTAGCTGACATCAAGAACTGACACAGCTTTTGGCCTGGGCCAATCTTGTCCTTTTGAGATGTTAAAGAGTTTGTATTTGTGTGAATGTGTATAACAAAAACCGCCCAGTTACGAGTGTGTTGATGTTTGTCTGTGTGGAACGGCGTGCAGTACCGCATTCTGCTGTACATCAGCAAACAGCAACAGCTGACCAACGTCAAGATCACCCCGACCTTCACCTTTAACGTGAGTAGTGCTCTCCTCTTGTTTGCCACTCTTTTTGAGACACACCCCCCCCTCCCTGCCATTCCCGTTGTTTGTTCATTGGTTATGTATATGTCACATACTTTTAGTTTCTTTATAGCTCAAACCATTTGAAAGATTCAAGCCATTTCATCCATTGCTGTGTATATGTTGCATACTTTTTGTTTCTCTGTAACTCAGAAGCTGTTAATGGCAATAATAAACCATTGTGAATCAGATTCTGATGGCTGGAAAGTGTATGTGATCTGTGATTCAGGTGTTGTTGGTTGATGAACGGAGCATTGGGGGGGGGGGGGGGGGGGGGGGGGGGGAAGGATTGTGTTTTTAGGTTTTTTCCGGGGATTTTTGTTGTTTTTGTTTTTAGATTTGGGAGGAGGGGGGGGGGGATATATTTTTACGATGTTACATAGAATTAGAGGGAAAGGATAAATTACAGAGCTTACAGTCAAGCAGACATACACATAGATACACACATGTATCAGTACAAAACAACAGTCTGTAATGGATCAGAACAAAACTTCCATGCATTTGAATTCTCATACAGACAGTTTGACAGGGATTCATTTTAATTCAAAGCAAATATTCAGAGAAAAGCAGAAACAACAACAACACAAAATAACCCCCAAAATATGGAGAAGGTGACAGTTACTAAGATTAGAAGCCTACGCTTTTGTATTAATATTGATGCATTCAGTATTTTAGTCTGCACGGACCATTTGATTACAGTTTTAGCTGTTCAAGCACGAACATAGGATATTTGAACGTAAGCATGGGGGCAGGGGATAGCCTGGTGGTTAGAGTGTTGCACACATGATCTGATGGCCCGGGTTTGAGCCATCACTGAGGCACCTATAGGAGGGGGAGTTTTTCCCCCTGGAGTTAACATCAGTACTGACTTCACTCCCCTGAACTTCTTCTGGATGAGACTCTAAACTGAGGTCCCATGTGCGAACGCACGCAGAACATCTTGCGCACACGTTAAAAACTGTTCTGCCTTTGGGTAGAGTAGGCTGTTGCGTGCCGGTAGGAATGGATGACAACACTTTACAAGACTGCATGCACCCTGGTGTCCTGTTTAGACGTCACCCTACCCGAAGTCAGAATGTGGCTACCTTGATTGTGGGGTAAAAAAGGTCATATTCACAAAATCTCACCTTTGGTGAACCTCGGAGCTCTAGCCGAGGAACATCAAAAAAAAGATATTTTATTACTGAGTGTTTTATTTTATTCCTTTATTTCGAGGATAATGGAATAACCACTCATGTGCTTTTTTACATCCAGTTCCCGTGTGTATGCAGTTTTGTAAATTTTGTCATCCGTTCCCACTGCCACACAATGGCCTACTCTTCCAAATAGCGGAACAGGTTTTAACCTGTGTGTGAGATGTTCTGCATGCGTTCACACATGGGACCTCGGTTTATAGTCTCATCCGAAGGACTTTTGGGGAGAGTGGAGTCAGCACTGATGTTAACTCCAGAGGAAAAATCCTCTTGAACGAGATTCGAACCTTGGGTCAGCAGATCACGAGCGCGTCACTGTAACCAGCAGGCTGTCCTGTCCCGTGTGTCTGTCCATCATTGTGGTCTGGTTTTCTGACGTCTCTAGGTCCAAGCCAAGAACTACGCCAACTTCTACGATGACGCCCGCGTCAACTGGTCCGTCATGTTCGGCAGTGCCCAAGATGCTGAAAAGTTTGCCAAGGAGGTGAGACGAGTTTGTTGCTCGTTCATGACTCACCCCCCCCCACCCCACAGTGTGAAAATCCAGCATAACTCGGTCCAGGGCCCAGTGCTAAAATTATCCAGCCCCTTCCTTTTACCAAGTCCAAGTGTGGTCAGTCAGTTCCTGCTGTAATAATCAGCACCAGCTGGGATGGGATGGACAGCAGCTGAGAGTGAAGGGGGAAACTGACTGACAGCTGTGACCCCTTCTGCTTGGATGGTCGAATGACAGACACTGTAGCCGAGTGGTTAAGACTGTTTGACTTCGCACCTGCTGGTCCATGAAGTCATGGGTTCAAATCTTGGCAGCGGCATATTATGCTGTTTATACTGACAGGCCCACAGCATCCCCACCGGGAAGGGTGTGTACGTGTCTTTACAATCCTGACAAGCCTGGTTTTTAGAAGCCTTTCAAAGTGCCTGGAGTTCAGGCTGAAGAGGCCAGAGCCTCTACATATCCCTGAAAAATGCTTTTTTGTTGTTGTTGGGGTTTTTTTGTTGTTGTTGTTTTTTTGTTCCTTGGCTAGAGCTCCGAGGTTCACCAGTGGTGAGATTTTATGTATGCGCAGTTTGTACAATTCTAATTTATGCAATAACAAAGAGTGGTTGATCACATCAAATGCTTTTTCAAAGTCAACAAAAAGGAGGCCAGTCAACTTATTGTCATTTATATTGTGCAGGAGACTGTCAGTGAGCTGAGTGAGAGCAGTGTGACAGGAATAGTTTTTACCAAACCCTGATTGATCCTCGTGCAATAGACTGTTTTTTATAAAGTGAGAATTTAGGGATGTTTGTATGTGTTTTTCAATGGGTTTAGATAGTACAGAGAGAATTGAAATTGGCCTGTAATTTGAAGGAGAAGAGCAGTCACCTGATTTATGGACAGGTATAACTTTTGCCTTTTTAAACTTGAGAGGAAAACACCTTTTCTCAATACACAAGTTGTATAGATATGTCAGTGTTTCAACAATAACCGGACTAGCGAGTTTTATAATCCGAGCATCTAACTTGTCTAGATCACGTGTTTTAGAATTCGTTTGTATTTTTATGCTTTTTAATAGGTCAAAGGTTGTCATTGGCTGGAGATTAAATGGAAAGTTAATATGTTTTGAGTTAATATATTGTTGTAGGTAATGAAGATCATTTTCACTTGACTTGTCACATGTTATAACTTTTTTTGCTACATTTGAAAAATGGCTGTTTAATTCATCAGCTGATATTGTTGTTGACTTCAATTTTACGTCTCTTCACTTTTAGTGATATTAGACGGGGGGAAAAAACAAAAACAAAAAAACGGGTGTGGTGGATGTGTTGTTAAAAATAAAAAAAATAAAAAAAGGATCTCGAAAAGAAACTTGGCAATGCAACAGGAATTAAAAACAAACAAACAAACAAAAAAGTCATTAACGTTAATGTAACTATAGTCCTATGGGACTGTGACAAAGACCTTTCACAATTTCAAATGCTAGTTTTAGATTGCTGAATATGCTGGTGAGGGAGTTTTCAGAAAAATGGGGCATGAAAGGTTTAACACTCTGGCAGTCAAAAAGTATATGAGTATTAGTGATATTCTCACCACACAGGCATTTACCATTTTTGCTGAATTTGGTTATCAATGCATTTAGTTTCATTCTATAGAATAAAGTATTAATTCTCCTTGACGTAAAAACACTTGTACTAACTTCTGAATGGTTCACCGCTGTTAAATTATCGGTAATGATTGCAGTTCTAGTTAAAACTTTCTCATTTTGCTGATTACTGTCAATGACCTTTCTCCATGATTTTTGTTCTAGTAAGCTATACCCTTCTTGTAAGGATAAAGGCACATGCAATTCTATTGCATCCCATCCATGTTTTTCACCCTTTTTGGCAGCTCTATCCGCCCACTCATTTGGAAAGAACCCAGTGTGTGAAGGCACCCAACAAAAATTCACACTTATTCCCTTTAAGGTTAAGAGATGTATGACATGCTTAAAAAAATACTTCAGCTATGTGTTGTTTTGAGTTAGTGTCTATATGATCAATTAAAGTTACTGAGTTATCTGTTATACGTGTGGGTTTATCTATTAGTTGTTCCAGACCAAGCATCATATAGTTGTGATTCCATTTCGGTTTAGGTTTGAGTAAGTCTATGTTAAAATCTCCAAGAATAATAGTTTAACAGTTTAAAAGTGCAACTTCATCCATTAGAGAATTGAATCTATCAAACCAATTAGTGGTTTCTGACGGATTTCTGTATATGTATCAAAAGTGGACTACTGTGCTTTAATTTGATTTCTACCCAAATCGATTCGATATCATACACATCAAAATTGTATAGCCTTTGACAGCATAATGAAGATGCAAAATATGTTAATAAGCCTGTAGTTTTTGGTTTGTAGGGATCTTGGCGAAATATTTGGTATCCTGGAATGTGCATGTCTGCATCAGTTATATTTGAAGAAAGGCGGGATTCAGCAAAGCCAAACAAATGAAACTCATTCCCATCATTAAATAGTATGCTAGCAATGTCATCTTTTTTATTGGTTGCATTGTTTATGTTGAGGTAGCCTACTTGTAGACCATGTTTTATTGGCCACTTGTCTGAGGTAAGAGACATGATGTAGAGGGAGGAGTGCGGCTAATAACGCTGTGATAGAATTTCAGGTTTAAGAGAGCGAACGCACAAAGAAAAACCAAACAAAATAAACATATACAGAATTAAAAAACCCAGAAACAAACACGTAATTGAACTATAAACACTCACTAAGATATACAGAAACAAACACGTAATTGAACTATAAACACTCACTAAGATATACAGAAACAAACACGTAATTGAACTATAAACACTCACTAAGATATACAGAAACAAACACGTAATTGAACTATAAACACTCACTAAGATATACAGAAACAAACACGTAATTGAACTATAAACACTCACTAAGATATACAGAAACAAACACGTAATTGAACTATAAACACTCACTAAGATATACAGAAACGAACACGTAATTGAACTATAAACACTCACTAAGATATACAGGTGTGATCTTACAATGATGTGGCATGATGTGTGATGTGGCATGATGTGACGTGATGATGTGACGTGATGTGGCATGATGTGGCATGATGATGCGTGCTGTGTCCAGGTGGGGCTGTTCAGGGCGGTGACAGCGGCTGGTCAGCTGTCGGGGGTGGTGCAGCAAGACGTGAGGGTGGGGGAGGGGGGAGGGCTGGAGGTGGGGGACAGTGTGGAGGCCAAGTACACCGGCTGGCTCCTGACCAACAACACCTTTGGCCAGGTGAGGTAAAAGGGGGGGGGGGGGAGGTGAGTGGGGGGTAGGAGGGGTGTGTGTGAGGTGGGGGGAGGGGGGGAGGGTGGTGGGGGGGAGGGTGTGTAAGTGGGGAAGGAGGGGAGTGTATGTGTGGAGGGGAGGGGAGGGGTACAGGTTAGTGTGTGCAGGGTGTTTTATTTATTTTATTTTATTCTTTTATATCGAGGATAATGGAATAAGCACTCATGTGCTTTTTTACATCCAGTCCCCGTGTGTATGCAGTTTTGTAAATTGTCGTCTGTTCCCACCGGCACACAATGGCCTAGTCTTACCAAAAGCGGAGCAGTATTTTAACGTGTGCGCAAGATGTTCTGCGTGCGTTCACACATGGGGCCTCGGTTTATAGTCTCATCAGAAGGACTTGTAAGGGTGTGTGGTTTGGGGAGGTGGGTGTGTGTGTGCATGCATGCGTGTGTGCACGCGTGTGTGTGGGTGGGTGGGTTGTGTGTGTGTGTATGCACACATGTGCTGTGTGCTTTCAAGTATATAACGTTAGGATCAAACCTTGACAACAGCAACAAAACTACTTCAGCAGCCTTGCTGGTGTTAAAAAAAGTAATAAATAGTACTAACATGTATCAACTCTTACTTTCTTCAGGTCTTTGACAGTAACGCCAGTTCAGACAAACTCTTCCGCTTTAAAGTGGGCAAGGGCAAGGTCATCAAGGTAAGCTACTCTTACTGCTTCATTTTTTGTGTGTTTTTTTGTTTAATATCAAATTCTGCCCTCTTGATTTTCCTGGTCAGTTGCCTTTCAAGCACTTAGTTATTGAATGATTTTATTTTTTTCTCATTCCTTGGCTAGAGCTCCAAGGTTCACCAATGGTGAGATTTATGCATATGCGACCATTCCCCCTCCCCCCCCCCCCCCCCCCCCAACACACACACACTATTTAGGTAGCTGTATTCCGACTTCGGAGAATTGAATGATTTTTAAATGTTTTTCCAGTAACTGTATTTTGCTGTATAGTTTTTTTGCGCAAGCTGCTATGTGAATAAATTATGAAGAAGAAGAAAGATTGCTTTAAGTATAGGTTTTATTTTGTATTTGGTTGTGAGGGCCAATGGTTACATTGTGTATCGGGTTATATTTTCAAAAGATACTAGTGTGTGGACATTTTCAGTTCAGTAATGTTTGATCAGTATCTTCGCTTGTTGCTTTGTTGTTGTTTTTTGGTCAGGCATTTTATGATGATAATAATGTATGGTATTTATGTAGCACTGAATCTTGTAAAGCAAACAAATTTGAAGCGCTTGCATTCAAATCATTTACACATGTTTCTCTGACACTCTGTTAGTGATCAGGATTTTTTTTCTTTTTCTTTCTTTTCTTTTCTTCATTTTGAGTCCAGTCTTTGTTTTATCCTTTTACTTTGTATTTTTCTCAGAATCAGTTTTGCAAGCAATAAGATCATTTTGCTGTTTTAACGTAGAAGTGGGGACGGGATAGCTCAGTGGTCAGAGCACTCGCTTTCCCCCAGCCAAGTTAAACAGCATCGAGCGTGATTACCCGTTGGATGGGTGACCGTTTGCGCGCCTTGGCTTCAGTACAGTTCCCCCAGTTCACCCAGCTGTAAATGGGTACCTGCCCTCTTTAGGGTCAGGGAAGGTAAAGCAGTGAGGGAGAGGAGATGGGCGCCGCCCTCAATATGCTGGCCCCTAGAGAAGTTGAGGTCTCTGACACCTCACTCCCCTACAACCTTATAGGCTATGAGACACCTTTACCTTTTTACCTTTTAACGTAGAAGTAAAGCATCTTGTCTATTGACTCGAATGCTTTTCAGTTCATTTTTCATGGTACAGTCAGCTCTTCAATCATTGGGCTGTTCACAGGGATGGGACCAGGGCATGCTGGGAATGCGCAAGGGAGGTAAACGACTGCTGGTGATCCCCCCTAGTTTGGCCTACGGGGCGCAGGGCGTGGCCGATCGTGTCCCTGCCAACGCCACCCTCATCTTTGAGGTGGAAGTGGTGAGGGTAAGTCCGAGAAATTGGATTATTTCTTTCTTTCTTTCTTTATTCTTTTAATAAGAGGATTCTATTTTATTCTTTTATTTGAAGGATAATGGAATAAGCACTTATGTGGGGGTTTTTTTCCTAAATCCAGTCCCCATGTGCCTACTCTTCCAAAAAGTAGAACAGGTATTAATGTGTGCACAAAGATGTTCTGCGTGCATTTGCACACGGGGCCTCGGTTTATAGTCTTATCTGAAGATGGATTGTGCGATGATTGGAAAGTTAAGTCTAAAGTTATAGTCAAATTTTAATTTCCAGATGGTGCATAAGAGTTGGGTTGGTTTTTTTTTAATCGGGTAGATTGTGTTGTATATTGCAAGTTACCAGAGCAATGGATTGGTGGTCTTGAGGTAACGCATCTGCCTAGAAAGCATAAAGTCCGGGTTCGAAGTGTGTGGTGGTTCAATTCCCGTTTGGGCCTGAAACTCTTCACCCATCCACCAGACCATGAGTGATGGATTGGGTGGATGAAACAATAAACCAAGGTCCCATGTGTTACACATATTAAGCGCACGTAAAAGAACCCACAGCAGCAAGAGAGTTGTCCCTGGCAAAATTGTGGAGAAAAAAAAGCCACACTGATAGGAAAACAAATACAGCTGCAGACAGGGGAAGAAAAAAAAGGTGGCGCTGCTCTTGTGGCGACGCGCTCTTCCCGGGGAGAGCAGCCCGAATTTCACGCAGAGAAATCTGCCGTGACTCATAAGTGGTATACAATACAATACAATACAGTATACCGTAATTATCCCATATGGTGGTCTCCTCACCTCACTTCACCTATCCCATTGTCCCTTGCACCATGGGGGCACTAATGCAGATTTTGCAACCAGCTTCCTCCTCCACTCCCCGCAGTCCTCTGCTTTCCGTAGCAAATCGTTCTACTCAAGGCTACCAGTCCTCCACTCTGTGATGCTGTCTTCCCATCGTTTTCTCTGTCTGCCTCTTCTCCGTCTCCCTCCTTGTACTGTTAGTTCCCTGTAGTAGGACAGTCTTGGCCAGTCCTCCACTCTCTGATGCTGTCTTCCCATTGTTTTCTCTGTCTGCCTCTTCCTCGTCTCCCTCCTTGTGCCATTCCCCTGCATTTGACCCTGATCCACAGAAGGCTTGACTTGTGGAGAAAAAAAGCCACACTGATAGGGAAACAAATACAGTTCATCATCATCATCATCATCGTCATCATCATCAGACCCGTGACCTTGGCGGTCGTGGGGGAGACACGAAAGACGATGCCGTGGTAAGCCTCCTCCATCCATCTCGGTCCTCCTCGGCTCTGCAGACAGGGGAAGAAAAAAAAAGGTTTGGTGCTGCTCTTGTGGTGACGTGCTTTTCCCAGGGGAGAGTACCAATCAACCGGGAACTGTTTGCAGGTAAAGCTGCAGAAAGGGGAGAGCACTGCAGAGGCCGGGCCAGCTCTGGCTCCGATGTCGGAGCCAGTGTCAACAGGAGGGGACGTGCCGGACATCGACCATGCGGAGGGCGCGGTGAAAGAGCGATCCCGATCCATCTCTGACCAGCTTTCCAATGTGAGTGTGTGTGAGTGTGTGTGTGTGTGTGTGAGTGTGCGTGTTGTGGAGTGCGTGTGTGTGTGCGTTGTGTGTGAGTGTGTGTGTGTGTGAGTGTGTGTGTGTGTTGTGTGTGAGTGCTTGTGTGTGTGGTGTGTGAGTGCGTGTGTGTGTGTGTGGTGAGTGAGTGTGTGTGTGTGTTGTGTTGTGAGTGAGTGTGTGTGTGTGTGAGTGAGTGTGTGTGTGTGTGTTGTGAGTATGTGTGAGTGTGTGTGTGAGTGAGTGGTGTGTGTGAGTGAGTGTGTGTGTGAGTGTGTGTGTGGTGTGTGTGTGTGTGTGAGTGCGTGTGTGTTGTGTGTGAGTGAGTGTGTGTGTGAGTTGGTGTGTGTGTGAGTGTGTGTGTGTATGAGTGTGTAAGTGTGTGTGTGTTGTGAGTGTGTGGTGTGTGAGTGAGTGTGTGTGTGTGTGTGTGTGTGTGTGTGTACCTCTTTCTCTCTCCCACTCTCTCTCTCTCTCTTCTCCTCTCTCTCTCTCTCTCCCTCCTCTTTCTCTCTCTCTCTCTCTCTCTCTCTCTCCGCTCACTCGCTCTCTCCTTCTCTCTCTCTCTGTGCCCATTTACCCTCATTAAAACATTCGAGTTTGAGTTTCTCTCTCTCTCTCACTCTCTCACTCTCTCTCTCTCTCTCTCTCTCTCTTCTCTCTCTCTCTCTCTCTCTCTCTAAGCGACTAGCAATTTATTTGTATAAAGCTTTTAAAATTAGAAGAACTGTCTCTACTTGAGGTATTATTCTTCTGTTCATAAATGTTTCCTATGCAACATGTTTTGGAATGTTGATTATATACACACCACCCCTTCATGAGGGGCCAAGGCCTATAATGAATAAAACTTTTAAATTCGCACTCTCTCTCTCTCTCCCTCTCGCTCTCTCTCTCTCTCCCTCTCTCTCTCTCTCTCTCTCTCTCCCTTCCTCTCTCTCTCTCTCTCTCTCTCTCTCTCTCTCTCTCTCTCTCTCTCTCTCTCTTTCTCTCACTCCCTCCCTCCCTCCCTCCCTCCCTCTCTCCTCTGTGTTCCCTGAGGGTGTTAAGTGCCTGGTTTTCTCCTGTGCTTGTAACTTTGCATGAGGTCTGCCCACTGGCCTCAGCTGATGCATACTGACTTCAGAACAGCTCATTTCATCGTACAGGTTGCATGCTGGGTATGTTGGTGTTTCCGTAACCCGCTGAAAGCCGACATGAAGTAGGGGATCTTTAGCATGCATATTTGGTCTTCTGCATGTGTGTATATGTAAGGCACTGGCAGGTCTGCACTTGAAGGTGACCTGGGAGATGGTAAAGTGCACACCCTTGATTCACCAGACACCATCGCCGAGATTCAAACCCCGGATTTCTAGGACTCACGAGATCAGAGTCGAACAGTCTTAACCACTTAGCTGTAGCGTCCTTGGAAGTAAGGTACTGAAAGTACTGATACAACTTACAAATCCTTCTCTCTTTCTTTCTGTTCCTCGGCTAGAGCTCTGAGGTTCACCAATGGCGAGATTTGGCGTAGGCGACCGTTTTTAACCCGCCTTGAAGGTAGCCGTATTTCAACTTCAGGGGGGGATGGACTTATGATTTGACTGTGAAAGGGTATAGCCGTTACCGCGCTGTCTCGTGCAGTCGCCCAAGTCGGACAAAGCCAAGCTGATATCGCGGATGGCCAAGATGGGACAACCCATGCTGCCCAGCATGACCGGAGCCGTTCCCGCCCAACCTGACAGCGAGGAAGAGCCGGTGAGTGTTGCCCTCCTCCATCTCCTCGTCCTTCCTCCCGTCTTCGTAATGATCATGTCTGGAATTTTAGGAACTCAGCTTGCAAATCCAGCATAACTCACTCGGTCCAGGGTCCAGTGCTGAAATCAGTGCACCCCTTCCTCTTGCCAAGGCCAAGAGCGGTCAGTTTCTGCTGTAATTATATCAGCCCCTTCTTTATACCAAGGCCAAGAGCGGTCAGTTTCTGCTGTAATTAGATCAGCCCCTTCTTTATACCAAGGCCAAGAGCGGTCAGTTCCTGCTGTAATTATATCAGCCCCTTCCTCTGCTATAATTATATCAGCCCCTTCCTCTGCTATAATTATATCATCCCCTTCCTCTGCTATAATTATATCAGCCCCTTCCTCTGTTGTAATTATATCAGCCCCTTCCTCTGTTGTAATTATATCAGCCCTTTTTTATACCAAGGCCAAGAGTGGTCTGTTCCTGCTGTAATTATATCAGCCCCTTCTTTATACCAAGGCCAAGAGTGGTCAGTTTCTCCTATAATTATATCAGCTCCTTCTTTATACCAAGGCCAAGAGTGGTCAGTTCCTGCTGTAATTAGATGGGATGGGATGGATAGCAGCTGAGAGGAGCTGAAAGTGGGGGAAACTGACTGCTGTGGGAGCACTGAATCTTGAAACCCAAACAAATGAAAAAGTGCTTGCATTTGAATCGTTCACACACATGCAATTATTCACAATATATTGATGGATTTCGGATTTAGACGTGCACATGCACACACGCATGCATGCACGCACACACGCATGCATGTACACACGCATGCTTGCATGCACACACACACATGTTTTTCTTCATTCTCCTTTTCATTGATGTGGATGCCAACAAGCTATTTCTTTTTGCTTGACCAGAATAGAGCACAAATAAGGTCAGAATGTCTCGTGAATATTCACCATTTGCCGGTTAATTAGAAGCATTACTTTAGCATTTCTTAGTAAGAGAATGTACAAATTTGATCTCAATATATCATGAATATTCATCATTTGCCAGTTAATCAGAATTACATTACCATTTCTTTCATAAGAAAATTATATAAATCTGATCTCAGTGTCTCATGAATATTCATCATTTGTCAGTTAATCAGAAACAATACATCGTCGTTTCTTAGTAAGAGCACATACAAAACAGATGTCAGTGTCTCATAAATATTCATCATTTGTCAGTTAAACAGAAGCATTCATGTAACACATCTTGGTAAGGAAATTACTCCAAACGGACCAGAATATCTTCATGAACATTCATCATTCATCATTTAAGCAACTCAAAATCTTCTCTGTCTGTCTGTCTCTGTCTCTCTCTTTCTCTCCACCACAACAATTCATCTTAACCTTAATCTAAATCACTTCGCCGTGTCGTGGAATCCATGCCATGCCGATGATTTGGGCGGCAGGAATTTATACATTGTATTTCTGAAAATGTGTGTTGAGTCCAGTGCCCTTCCCACTGTCCCCTTGTGAATGGGCTTTGAAAGCTTAACACAATAAAATATTGTCACTCTCTCTCTCTGTCTCTCTCTGTGTCTCTGTCTGTCTGTCTGTCTGTCTGTCTCTCTCTCTCTCTCTCTCTCTCTCTCTCTCTATATATATATATATATATATATATATAATCTCCTCACAGTTACGAAGTATTATGTTCCATTGATTATTACAGAAGTAAGCTTATGGATTTTTCAGTTTTCTTTGTTATTGATTTGTGTTCAATAGTTGTACTGTTATAGAAGGCTGGATGTAAAATTAAAAAAAGCAACTGTCGTGCTTATTCCTTCACCTTCTGAAAATAAAATTGAATCAATCAATCAATCTTTCTCACTTCTCTTCTCTCTCTCTCTCTCTCTCTCTCTCTCTCTCTCTCTCTCTCTCTCTCTCTCTCTCTCACTCTCTCTCTCTCTCTTTCTCTCTTCTCTCTCTCTCTCTCTCTCTCTCTCTCTCTCTCTTTCTCTTTCTCTCTCTAAGTATTGGGTTTATTAAGATGTATCCCTACGGGCGGGGACTGGATGTCAAAAAGCACATGAGTGCTTATTCATTATCCTCAAAATAAAGGAATTTGTCATTTGTCTCTGTCTCTCTCTCTTCCCCTCTCTCTCTCTGTCTCTCTCTCTCTCCCTCCCCCCCCCCCCCCCCCTCTCTCTCTCTCTCTGTTCCAGCCTTCCCCCCAACCCACGGCAGGAAAACCTCAACTGCCGTCCAAACCCCCCTCCTCCACCCCAACCCCCACCCCCACCCAGCTCAACCGATGGCTCAGGCTCAACCTGTCGCTCAGCCGTACGTTCAGCCGATGGCTCAACCAGCTCAACCAGCCATGGCCCCCATGGGCATGCAAGGGGTCCCTACCGCTCAACCGGCATTTTTGCAGAGTGAGTGGTGTGGGTAGGGTTGGGAGGAGGGTGGGGGGTGGGTTGAGGGGGTTGGGGGGGGGGAGGGGTTGGGGGGAGGGGGGGTTGGGGGGGAGGGGAGGGGTTGGGGGGGGGGGGGTTATGGTGGAGAGTAATATAATGTAATGCAACAGACGTTATAGCTGAGTGGTTAAGACCGTTCGACTTCAGTCCCATGGGCCCATGAAGTCATGGGTTCGAATCTCGGCGTCATTTGGCGAATTAAACATTCAAGGGTGGGGATTTTTGTTATGGTCTCCCAGGTCAGCTTCAGGAGTAGACCTGCCAGTGCCTTCATTCCTGTATGTACTTATGCAGAAGATCAACTATGCAGGTTAAAGATCTTGTCATTCATGTCAGTGTTCGGTGGGTTACAGAAACACAAACATACCCAGCATGCAACCTGTACATTGAAATGAGCTGCTCTGAAGTGGGAATGTGTGGGCTGAGGCCAGTAGCAGGCAGACCTCCTGCAGAGTGACAGACAAGCACAGGAGAAGACCAGACACTGTGCATCCCACCTGGTGAAAGGAATGCAGAGAAGAGATAATGTTATGTAAAGTAATATAGTTTTAATGTAGTGTGGTACAGTGCAGTGTTGTGCATGTAGTTTAGCACTGCACGGCACAGCTTAGTGTAGCAGCATTGCATTGTGCTGTATTCCATTGCGTCGTATTGCGTCGCATTCTGCTTTATACCGCGTTCAGTCGTGGCAGATTTCTCTGTGTGAAATTTGGACTGCGCGCTTCACAGCGAGTGCCATGCCAGAAAACAAGCGGTGCCACCCTTGCATTGCATTGTATTGCGTGATATTGCATTGTATTGCATTGTAAACCACAAACAGATGTCAAATTTAACCTGCTGTCCCAGGAGGGAGTACATTGCCACAGGGGCAGTGCCACCCTGTTTTGTTTGGGGCTGTTTTGTTGTTTTTTGTTGTTTTGGGGTTTTTTTGGTTGGGTTTTGTTTGGGGTTGTTTTTTTGTTGGGGGGGGGGGGGATTGGTGGGGTCCTGTCTGCTTGTAAATTTCTTTCTCTATATAAGAGTTTTAATTTTTTTGTTGTTGTTGTTTATGTTGTCCTTTTTTTAACAGAATATTTCTAGGGACAGGAATTTACACAAAGCATGTATCAAGTGATGATTTGCAGTTTTTGGAGAAGGGGTTAGACATTACTGACACTTTACCAGTAGGGCTAATATGTTTGTCCGTCGTGTTCGATGATGACCTTCAAAACAGCAGAGGAGGCAGCTGCTGTTTTGGAAATTGGGCAGAAATTTGATTATAGTGGAGATGCCTTGCCCACAGTACATCTCCACTCTCTCGGCCAAGTGGGCATAAGGACAGTCAGCGTTGGAGATGTTCTCCAAAGCCCAACCAGCCCCCAGGGCTGCAGCACATAAGGACTGTGCGAGTCAAGCCTCCTAGTCAGAGAGTCATAGTCGATCACTAAAGACTAAGCTGTAAAGTGGAATTCCATGAGTGGGAAAGACATTGTAGGGCTGTAAACAACATGCAATGGAATACTTGACAGATTTTTTTAAAAAAGATAAAGGTGTTCCCATAACCTATATGGTCGCTGAGGACCGAGGCATCAGAGACCTCAACTTCTCTAGGGGCCAGCATATTGAGGGCGGCGCCCATCTCCTCTCCCTCGCTGCTTTACCTTCCCTGACCCTAAAGAGACCAGGTACCCATTTACAGCTGGGTGAACTGGGGTAACTGTACTGGAGCCAAGGCGCGCAAACGGTCACCCATCCAAGTGGTAACCACGCTAGATGCTGCTTAACCTTAGCTGGGGGAAAGCGAGTGCTCTGACCACTGAGCTATCCTGTTCCTTACTGACAAATTACAAGAACAAAAAAAAGACAGAGTTTTCGTAGATCACTGATTGGCTGTCCTGGTGTCTCCAGATCTGCTGGGTGCTCAAGAGTTGGCGGTGTACCAGCCACAGCCCACGCTGCAGCAGCAGCAACAGCAGGCCATGTTGGCTATGCAGCAACAACAGGTAAACCAGCTGGAAAGCGAGAGGAGAGGAGGAGGAGGAGGAGAGGAGGAGGAGGAGGGTGATGGTCGCAACAGTGACATCAAGGGAATTCACAGCGCACAAATCCAACATCACTCAGTCAAGAGTGCTAAATTTATCCAGCCCCTTCCTTTTACCAAGTCCAAGTGTGGTCAGTTCCTGCTGTAATCAGCACCAGCTGGGCTGGGATGGGATGGACAGCAGCTGAAAGTAGTGGGGGGGGGGGGGACTGACTGACAGCTGTGAATGGTGATGGTGATGAGGGGGAAATTGATGTTGAGAAAGATTCTGTTGTCAGTAGGGGGCCTTAGAAATAACAAAAAATCATAGCGTCTGTTTGCTGTGCTCCCCCCACCCCCCTCCATGGGGATGTCAGGAGTGGGTGGGGGGGGGGTGCTGTCAGTTTAAACAGCATCCCCACCATCTCAAAACTCTGTGCTAGGAATTCCCTCTTTTCTACCCCCTCTCTTTTTTGTTTTCTGCCTTGTTCTTCGCCTTCCTGTCACTTCGCTCTTTGTTCATTGTCTGGCTTGCTGGTCCATTCTCCTGCCCTTTTTTTTCTCCCCCCAGAAAGACTTAACAATTCTTCCCCACGCTGAAGTCAGGTGTGTGCTGGGCCCCCGTCTTGCAGGCGCTTAACGGAAGCACAACTCGTTGTCACGCCCTGTCCTTTTCACTCTCTACACTGCCCCACTTTCACATATAATAAACCGTCATCAAATCAGCCATCATTTTTATGCAGACGACTCTCAGATTCTTAGCAGTGAAACTCCCGAAAACCTGCCTTCCCTCTTGACAAATATGTCCTGCTGCCTTCAAGATATCCAAAATTGGATGATAGAGAACAAGTTACAACTAAATGCAGATAAAACCGAAGCCATGCTTATAGGGACCAAACACAAACTCTCTTCCATAACAACAGCTTCAATAGAATTCGGCAATACGTCTGTCCCTCTATCCACTGTAGTGAAATATCTAGGGGTAGCTATCGATAACACGCTCTCCATGCAAAAATTCATCACCCAAACCTGCCAGTCGTGCTACTATCAATTACGGCGCATTAGTGCAGTTCGAAAGTATCTGTCCACTGATGCAACATCCAAACTAGTCACATCTCTCATTCTCTCACGTCTGGACTATTGCAATTCCCTTCTGGCTGGTCTGCCAGCATCATCTATCCACCCTCTTCAACGTATACAAAACTCTGCAGCTTGACTAGTCCTCAAAAAGAAAAAATCTGAGCACATTACTCCTCTCTTGCGATCTCTCCACTGGCTGCCTGTGCCACAGAGGATAAACTATAAGATCTGTACCCTCTGTTACAAAAGTCTCCACAAAACGGCACCTTCCTACCTCTGTGAATGTCTTCATTTGTACACTCCTCCTCGTTCCCTCCGCTCTGCTGCAGATACCTTGTGCTTAAGAATACCTAGATTCAACCAGTCCACTGTTGGCCGTCGCTCTTTCTCTGTTTCTAGTCCAGTGATCTGGAACGAACTCCCTCTCTCCCTTCGTCAAAAGCCTACTTATGATGCTTTTAAATCCAGCCTAAAGATGCATTTATTTCAAACCTAAGATTCTCTCCTCTTGTTTCATCTAATTTCTGTCCCTGCCCTCAATAACCAACTCCCCCCCCCCCCCCCCCATTAGCCTGCCCGAGTGTACAACTTTTGTGTGTGTGTGTGTGGGCGCGCGTCGCGCGCATGTGTGTTTACATTTGTATTTGTAAAAAACTGTTAATTGTGCACGTGTGTGTGTTAACATTTGAATTTGTAAAAATCTATTAATCGTAACTGGCTGCATGTGAAAGAATAGGATGAATGAGAGCGCTTTGATTTGGTTTTTTTGCAAGATTTAGCGCTGTATAAATTCCATGTATTATTATTATTATTATTATTATAATTATGACAGACAGAGTAGTTGCTGTCTGAGTATTCAACGAAGAAGTAGAAGTTTCTTCTTCTTCTTCTTCCTTTTTTGTCATGTTTCTCCCCGGGGAGGTTTGACATTGATGAGCCTTCTCCATCTCTCTGTTTTGAGCTTCCTCCTTATTTATGTCCCTTTCTCTAAGATCATCTGCAATACAGGCAGCCCAGGTTTTGCTAGGTCTTCCCTTTGGTCTCTTTCCATCCACTACGAAGTTCATTGCTCTTTTGATGATGTGGTGGTCTGCTTTCCGTTGAACGTGCCCAAACCAGCGCAGTCTATTGGTACTAGCTGCAGACTTCAGATCATCAACTTTGCAGTGCTGTATTGTGAGAAGGGTATTGTGTGTGTGTGTGTGAGAGTGCTTGAAAGTGTTTTTCTGACTTTTTCTTTTGGTTTTTTGCTTTTTGGTGGTTGTTGTTGTTGGGTTTTTTTGGGGGGTTGCATTCCTTAGGTAGAGCTCCAAGATTTGCCAATGGTGATATTTTGCGTATGCGACCATTTTTGCCCACCGCTAAGGTTGTGGCATTCTGTCCTTCTTTTAGGGTTGATGTCTAAACACAGCATCAGTGTGCATGTGCGTTTTTCTAAAGAAAATGTCGTCATCAGTTCGTACCGGCATGCTGTGGCCTACACTTCTGAAAGAATGAAGAAAACGAAAGAACTGTGTGTACACACTTGTGTAGAGATGCTCTGTCGTATAGATAGGGGCACATTCGTACGACTGTAGACACATGCAAACACCTGTATATGTGTTGTGTGTGTTTGGGTTGGGGGGGGGGGGGGGGGGGGGTTGTGCACGTATGTATGAGTTTACAATTTGCATCCTTTCTGTGTGTGTGGGGAAGGGGGGGGGGGGTTGTGTTTTTATGTGTTGCATGAGGTTTTTTCCACTGTGAAAATTTTACTTCATGAGTTTATGTGTGTTTTGTGTGTGTGCGTGCATGTGTGCGCATGTGTGAGTTTACAGTTTGCATCCTTTCTGTGTGTGTGTGTGTGGAGCGGGGGGGAGGGGGCGGGGGTGTTTGTTTGTGTTGCACGAGTTTATTCTAATTTGAAAACTTTGAGTTTTTGTGTGTGTATGTGTGTAGATGGGGGGTGTACCCATGGCAACGTCTCAAGCAGCAGGATTCATGCCTCAAAGCACGCCTCTGTCAGGTGAGATTCAATCCTGAATATCTCCTTGTCTGTGTTCTGTGTCTCTGTCTGCCTGTTCTGGGTCTCTGTCTGCTTCTCTGTCTGTCTGTATGTTTGTTTGTTTGTCTGTCTCTCGCTATGTCTGTGTCAGTCTGTCTTCTGTCTGAATCTCTCTTTCTCTTTCTCATACTCCTTCCCTCTGTCTCTGTCTCTCTTCCCCTCCCTCTCTCCTCTCTGTCTCTGTCTGTCTGTTTCTCTCTCTCTCGCTCTCTCTGTCTGTCTGTCTCTGTCTCTCTCTCACTCTCTCTCCCCTTCTCTCTCTCTCTCTCTCTCTCTCTCTGACTCTGTCTGTCTGTTTCTCTCTCTCTCGCTCTCTCTGTCTGTCCGTCTCTGTCTCTCTCTCACTCTCTCTCCCCTTTCTCTCTCTCTCTCTCTCTCTCTCTCTCTCTCTCTCTCTCTCTCTCTCTCTCTCTCTCTCTCTCTCCTCTCCCTCCCCCTCTCTCTCTCTTCCCCACCTCTCTCTCTCTTCTCTCTCTCTCTCTCTCATTTACATTGATGTGCTCACCTGTATGCATTCATCTTCTTTTGTCTTGTTTTATTCAAACTTTGATTTTTTTTTAATAAAAACTCTAGGATGAAGATTTGGGTTTTGTTTTGTTTATTGTAAGACAAAAGTATAAAGTTGCCAGGAGTATGTCTAACATGGGTTTTCTTTTCTTCTTTCCTTCTCTCTTTTCCGTTCTTTTTCCCCCCTCCCCATGCATACCTTATCCTGCTTTTTTTTCTTTTCAAATTTTATCTGCTCCACGTGTATTGAATATATCGCCCTTTTCTGTCAACCCTGTATCATTTTATTGCCTAATATGTACT
>CM054161.1:1723281-1725781 GCA_028751875.1 Rapana venosa
GTGGGTGTGTGAAAAACCAGTATACTGCTGCACAACATCACGCGTATCATACAGGTAATGTGTGTGTGTCAAACCAGTATACTGCTGCACAACATCACACGTATCATACAGGTAATGTGGGTGTGTGTCAAACCAGTATACTGCTGCACAACATCACACGTATCATACAGGTAATGTGTGTGTGAAACCAGTATACTGCTGCACAACATAACTCGTATCATACAGGTAATGTGTGTGTGTCAAACCAGTATACTGCTGCACAACATCACTCGTATCATACAGGTAATGTGTGTGTGTGTGAAACCAGTATACTGCTGCGCAACATCACCCGTATCATACAGGTAATGTGGGTGTGTGAAAAACCAGTATACTGCTGCACAACATCACGCGTATCATACAGGTAATGTGTGTGTGAAACCAGTATACTGCTGCACAACATCACACGTATCATACAGGTAATGTGGGTGTGTCAAACCAGTATACTGCTGCACAACATCACGCGTATCATACAGGTAATGTGTGTGTGTGTGAAACCAGTATACTGCTGCACAACATCACTCGTATCATACAGGTAATGTGTGTGTGAAACCAGTATACTGCTGCACAACATCACGCGTATCATACAGGTAATGTGTGTGTGTGAAACCAGTATACTGCTGCACAACATCACGCGTATCATACAGGTAATGTGTGTGTGTCAAACCAGTATACTGCTGCACAACATCACTCGTATCATACAGGTAATATGTGGAGGGTGTGTGTGGGGGAGGGGGGGAGGAGGGGGGGTGACTCAGTGTGTGTGATGTGGGTGTGTTACTATTTTTATGAATCAAATTATTTATTCTTTTATATCGAGTATATTGGAATAAGCACTTATGTGCTTTTTTACATCCAGTCCCCGTGTGTATGCTGTTTTGTCAATTCTGTCATCCGTTCCCACCGGCACACATTGGCCTACTCTTTCGAAAAGCAGAACAGGATTTAACGTGTGCGCAAGATGTTCTGCGTGCGTTCACACATGTGGCCTCGGTTTATAGTCTCATCCAAAGGGTGTGTGTGTGTGTGTGTGTGTGTGTGAGAGAGTGAGAGTGCGTGAGAGAGTGCGTGCGTGCCTGCATGCATGCATGTGTAAACATGACGCTAGTGTGTATGCATTTTGTAAAATTTTATCATCCATTCCTTCTGCCAGGCAATGGCCTACTCTTCAAAAAGACAGAGCAGGTTTTAACTGTGTGCACAAGACGTTCTCTATGCATTTCTACACAGGACCTCGGTTTACAGTCTCATCCAAAGGACTTTCAGGGGAAGTGGGAGTCAGCACTGATGTTAACACCACAGGAAAAAATACCCCTTCAAACAGGCGTCTTGGTGGGGATTCGAACCCGGGCCATCAGATCACAAGCTCATGGCTCTGACCGCTAGGCTATCCTGGGCCCCTCACCCCCTCACCCCTCCCCTCCCCCTCCCCCCTCCCCCCCCCCCCCCCCCCCCTTCCCCTGTAAGTGTTTACACTGGTGTGGTATGGCAACCAGCGAGTGTCATGGTGCAGTTGTGTGTGCACATCATGCGTTTCTCTGTTTGTGTATGATCGTGTGTTAACAGTTTCTATTCCTTTTCCTTTCATTCTTTTATTTCCAGGATACTGGAATAAGCCCTCAGTGTGCTTTTTTTTCATCCAGTCCCCCGTGCGTATGCAGTTTTGTAAATTTTTGTCATCCGTTCCCACCGGCACATAATGGCCTACTCTTACAAAAAGCAGAACGGGGTTTAACGTTTGCGCAAGATGTTCTGCGTACGTTTGTGCACGGGACCTCGGTTTCTAGTCTCATCCAAAGGAATTTTAGGGAGAGTGGAGTCAGCACTGATGTTAACTCCAAAGGAAAAATCCTCTTGAACGGGATTCGAACCCGGGTCAGCAGATCACGAGCGCAATGCGCATCACTCCAACCACTAGGCTTTTCTGACCCCCTATCAAGGGGACTTGTATGCATGTGTTTCTTTGTTTGTGTTGTGTGCTAACACTTTGTATCACATTGTATATTATGTGCACGAAGGACGTCATTTTTACATTATTGTAGTTGTAGTTGTTGTTGTTGTTGTGTGTTGGCAGGAAAACGAGAGGCTGAAGAAAGAAGTGTTTGAGAGGGGAGAGAAGATTGAAATGCAGAACGACAAAATAGCGGAACTGCTTCAGAAAAATCAGAGGTACAGTCTGGACATATATATTTTTTATATATATATATATATATATATATATATATATATATATATATAGAGAGAGAGAGAGAGAGAGAGATAGATAGATAGATAGATATGGATTTGGTGGGGGGTTTTCAGACAATAGTTGATATCATCTATACTAATGTCTCCTTCCTGTGGGAATGCCAGGGGCTCTTTCAGTATGAATAAGACTTCCCGCTTTCTGGAAATTCTGTGCTAGAAATTTCCTCTTTTCTCCCACTCCCTTTGTTTTTATCTTTATCCTTACCTCTCTGCTCTC